>PVHX01003017.1:102223-152731 GCA_004024805.1 Geosciurus inauris | reverse complement strand
AAGATATTTCTCTAATTAGAATGATGAACATCTGCAGAAATAAAACCAAATATACTGTTCAGTCTTTCAACTGACAAGTGGATATACATTCCGATTTTTGGTTTCCAACAAATTAATCAGGAGAAGATTGTTAGTACTGTGGTATGGATTTTGAAAGAGTTTTCCGTCACCTGTTCTTTGCATGGATGAATAATTTCCAAATAATACCCTGTATTCGTCTCACGTACCTCTTGTACAAAGTGCCTGAGGTATTCAGCACCCTAATGAGTTTGGACCAAATCAAAAAGCTACATAATAACATTAGAAACAGATGTTTTCCTATAAGATCTTTTGATTAAATTGGAGAAAATGGTATTATCATGTATCAAAAAAATTAAGTCAACTCATTTTTTTAAAAGAAATCCCACTCTAATACCAAATTCTTTTTGTCATATCCAATGAATTTGCTGGTATGAGCTGTGTCACCATAACTCTATTATATTTTGCTTTTATTGCGTTACACAAATGATTTAAATCCAGTTATTTTATGTCAGTCTAATTATTAAAATGAGGTGGGCATCATGCAATACCATAAAGTAGTTTTTGTATATAGATAGAAAGGAATGATATAAAACAACAACAGAGGGAATATGTATGTGTGTGTATATATTCTCTTTATATTATGTAAAATATAAATACATGCATTTTACATAATGTTTTCAGCATCTACAAATGTATTCTCAAAGGCAGCCACACAGATTTTCAAATACAATATAAAATTTTAGTATCCTTTGTGGAATTGTAAGCACCATAGTGACACAGATCATGTGGAACATTGGGGAAATAAAAAAAACAAAAACAAAAAAAAAAACAGTTACTAGTTTTTCAGTTTTCTCTCTCAGAATTTACTCAAACCCCAGAGAACACACACACAATGCTATTTTTTAAACATAACACATCTACGTGTTTTATGAAGTAGTGAGCTTTCTGAGAAATATCAAAGGTGCTGTTATCTACCTGAGTAACAATACTATCTATAACATTATCTCTACTTATACCGCCAATAAAGAGAGAGAAGAAGAAAGAAAAAGGGGAAAGATCAGCTCTCCCAAAAGCACACTTATTGTCAAGTGTTTTTGGAACATCTTTTGTGTTAGAGTTGGAACCATTCTCCTGTGCCTACTTTAAGCCATAGTTATTCCAAAACTGTAGAAATTTTACACATCACAACTCAAATGTGAAAAAAAAAAATTTGTAATTGCTTTCATCTTGTTCTGTATCTCTGGTCACAAATGGCAGGTTTGTGACCAGAGATACAGATTCCTGGTCACAAATGGCAGGAAAGGTTCAGATGTATTTATAATTACAGGTTAGTTTAACCTTCTCTGGTTTGCTTTAATATTTTAACAATTATTTCTCACAGTATTTTTTCCATAATGTATTTAAATATGTATTCATATACACCATTGGCGACTCTGGTAATTATTTATTCTCTGGTAATTATCCAATACTGTTACCATTTTATTTACTTATGGCTCCTTTTATCTACTTCCGCTTGTTGAAATGTGTTTGAGACTGGCTCCTATAGCTTATTGATATTCCTCTTTTAAATCATTTTATTTTCTCTCAGTACAAGAAGATTCAGGTTGACTCTCAGTTTGTATGTTTCTTGTCCAAATTCTAGAATCAATGTTTTCTGCGAGAAGTCTCCCCTATCCCTGAAATAATTATATTTATCTGGACCCCAAAGTGCGCTCATTCTATTTGAGTATTTCTGCTTTTAGGCTCCTATAAGGAAATGAATTTAGGAAAAACATGCATGTAAACATGTGAAATTCATACCTGCAAATGTATACTTACTATGTGTATATATATTCATATATCAATATTTGTATTTGTGTCCATACACTAAAATCAACATGGGTTTATACTTATGTCTGACTATGATCCAGCATAATGGGATTTAATCTTGTGTTCTTACTTGTAATGTATTTTTTGACAATGAAAAATCTAGCACTAACTATACTAATTTTTTAACATGGAAATAAATGTAAAGTTATTCCAGAATTACTAAATAGTACCCCTATGATAAACAGATTTACAAGTATATTAGAGCATTTGTCTACACTTCTCTTGGTATTTAGTCTTTGTATTTTGTTAAAACATTATTTTCCACGATTATTTGGGTTAGATATCATCTCCCTGATCTCTTTCAATATGTTATCTTATTTGTATTAGATACATTTATGATAATCTTCATTATATATTGTATTCCCCAGTAAATTTTTGATTTTTTTTAAAATTTTGAGTTCTAAGTTTACTTTCTAGGTTTTGGGGAGGGGTGGATTTCCTAACTATATCACTAAGTCATCTATAGGTCAACATATCATCTATGTCAAAATGAAAGGACTTTTATTATTTTTTTGCAGTTCACATATACATATATATTTGTTTCTTCTTTTTTTATTCTCTACCTGAATTTCGAAGGGCTTTCAGTGTGAAGCAAGAGAACTTCTTTGACTTGATGCCAAACAGAAGAAAACCATCTATATTCTCAGCATTGAATATATTTCTAGATATCCACACTCTTGTTAATTTCCTCATATATTTATATGTCTTACAATCCATTTTTAAGTCAAATATGCATTATAGGGCAATAGATGCTAAGTGAACATTATCTTCTAAAAATCTTTATACCTGAACATGCCTTTGTTCTATATAGGTTTGGCATGTGGATTTGTTAATCTACTTTAGAGTTGGACTAAGTTTGATGGTTTATTGAATTGAGATAGAGGAGAAGCCCAAAGGCTGATAGCTCACTTTTGGATCCCTACTGATTTCCAAAATTATCTTTATGTGGCATTAAATAAAATGTCCAAAAGATGTTCTACTTTCTTCTATTAGAAAAAAGTATAGCCTGTTTTCCTAAAACTTAAATCTGGACTGGCCTTGCTACTGTCTGTGAGTATTTAAAGGGGAAATGATGGATCTACACCTTAAGAGAGCTTTTCACTGATGTTCATAGGAATTCTGAAATCATCACTGGGTACAGGAGTCCAAGCAAGTTGGCTACAGGATTAGGGACATATGTCCAAGTTAAGTCCTCTTGTCCTCTGAACAGCCATCAGCTGTTGCTATTCTTTCAATCACTATTTGAAGAGTGACATTAGCCAAAACCAGTATAAAAATTGTCCAACTGAACATTGCCTGAATTTCCAGTCCACAAAACTGACCACAGGATGAATGTTAGATACAACAGACAAGCAATTTCATCTTCTGACTTGTATTCTATTTCCAGCACACAGAACTTTAAGGGTTTTCTTTTTGCTTTGGATTACCATCTCCTTATATTTGTTCCTTCCTTAGCCTGTGGATCTTATCTTTTGATTACTGAAATGTTGTAACATTAAAAACTCTGTTAGTGTATCTCCACAGAGCTCACTTTCAAGACAATTGATTCACTCTAGACAGTCTCTCTATATAATTTAAAATTCAGACATTAACAACAAACCATTTGTCTGAGCTTGAAATCCTGAGCAGTGAACACATTGATTTCAATTGGTAGAGAAAGTGGGTCATATGTGGACTAATGATCCATGGAGCATTGGCTCAATATCACATAAGTATTATCCATATTATCATTTACTAACCACAGTGGTTCCTTTCCATTCATACCCATCACTAATTCATGACTTAGGATGCTTCCCTCTCCTAACTTGATCTTACCTGAGGCTATTGCAGATATTTATTTCCACAAAGTCTTAAATAGCCTTACAAAATCTGAATTACTTACCAAGTTATTCACTGCCAATTATACATTCTTAATTTGCAATCAACACTTATTTACACCAAATATTTAGCATCTTTTGTATGACTTGATAGAAGCTCCTTAAGGGGAATAATTTGCTTTGTCTACATAGGTGTAAGTGAAAGGGTATGCAGTTGCTAGGTTTCCAGAATGTATTTTATAAACATATCTACCCATGTTCTCTCATTAAAAACATATGTTTCCTTCAAAATTCTCACATTATCAGGATAAAATCCATACTATCTTATGAAGCCATATAGTATCTGGCTGTTGACTAACTTTATTACTAGTCACATCCTATTACACTGCATCCTCAAAAGCACATTCACTCCTCATACACACAGAGAGTAACACCTATCTATGCATTTTATGGTGGAATTGTTTATATGACGGAATTGTCATATATGGAATTGCCTTATATGACAGATGTTATATGTATTTTCAAGATAGAGTGTCTCAGTGTCCTCAATGACTTTCCCAGGATCACAATAAACTCTTGCTTTCACTATATCAGAATATAGTTCCATAAATTCATTCCATAAATTGTTCATTCACAAGTTAAATTCTTGGGTTGGGGTTATAGCTCAGTTGGTAGCGTACTTGCCTCATATGCACAAGGTCCTGGGTTCAATCCCCAGCACCACACACACAAATCACAAGTTAAATTATTTCAAGGACAGAGGCCTACTCATATTATTTTTCATTTAAAGGAAACCTAGAACATAGTGGTCTTATTATTTTATAAAGTTAAAGAGCCAAGGCCATGGTTACTTTTCTTTAACTTCCTTCCTGTCCTTTAAAACAAATCGTGATACCTAATTTAAAACAAATATCAATGGGTACTTGATGAGTGAGTTAGTATTTACATCATACATATGTGTGTGTGTGTATATACAAATATATATGTATATATGTGTGTGAATATACACAGAACTCATATATGAAACAGAACTGTGTTTAGATTTGGGGTAAGAACAAATACTGTGAAGCACTGTAGTTGCCCTTGTAAATGTGTTTCAATTTGTTATTATGAAGTTATTAATATCTAAGATTTGTCATTTATGAAGCTATGTATTGACTACAAGTCAAACAAGTGTAATTAATTTTAGCCAAATGTTAACCAAGAATCTTAGAACAAACTTGCCAATTGCAGGCAATCTTACTTTGGATGCTTCTGTTGTTCTAAATGATTGATAATAGGAAAGAATTGAAATAACATCAAAATCACGAGAATTGAGAATTTTCCCACTACATTACTTAATGTATGTCTTTCTATTTGTCTCTCTAGTTCCTATTCTCCTATATTTGGGGGAAAAGCATGGTTTCTATTAAGGGTTCCCCACCTCTCCTACTCTGGGTCCATGGCTTCTGAATTTGGATCCTTCTCACTTCATTCCTATCCCATTTAAAGGAAGTAAATAATTCAGAATTGAAAAATCAAAGTCTGATTCAGACAATTGAGTTGAAGCAGTCCAGTAAAATAGATTATAGAGTTTTGAAAGAAAGTAGAAAATCAGTCTTTCCTTCTATAGAGACACTAGAAAATAATTCTACTGCTTCCACTTCATCTGAAATGAAAAGATTTGCAGCTGGAACTTCGATATCCAATTTACCATTGTTGGAAGAAGACACAGAATTTGCCAGGGATATCATCTAGAGTTGGAGAAATGAATTGGTATCTTTTTATTTGCACACAACCAACTTTATGACCATTCTTATATCCATTGCTCTTCGTAATGCAACTTTTCAGCTCCCATTATCAGCACGAGTCAATTATCACCACCTCTAGGTTGTGCATGTGAGTTTTTTGACTAATGGAAGGAGATATGATTGACATTGGGCCAGTTCCAAACCTGAACATAGCTCCTTAGGATACCTTCTATTCTTCTGCTCTTCTTTTGATATACTGGCATGTTATGTGATTAGACCTAGTCTTAGCTTGCTGAATAATAAAAGACACATGGTCCAGTCATTCCTGTAGCCTACCCTGAGAAATTTAAAGCCACAACTGTTTAGCTAAGTGGCAACAGTACCATGACCAACAGTTTAGATTTGTCAAGATGACAGTTGTACAGCTAGACATATTCAGTCACTGATGTGCATCATCATAGGCTGTGCTACTGTTGACTGTTTTAGCCAATAAAATTTGGGATGGTCTGTTATGCAAGAAAAGCTGATACCTTAACCAACATGAAGCAGAGAAAACAAATATTGATGTTATTGCTTAACTCCTAAATTCAGCTTGTCTTAGACTTTTTACTTTCATTGAGGACTTAACTCCTTTTTGTCCCCTCAATCTGATATAAATTCCAACTTTCTGAAAATTGCAATGGAGTGAAGACCCCTACGAACCAATGTGTATTTCCAGTTTCCCTCCTTCTAATCTACTGTACCCACTGCAAACGCAAACACATTGCTTGGTTTCATGAAATGCTTCTTTAACTCATCATCTTCTCAATATATTTGAAAGTCTTTACATGTTTTTTTCCAGGTTTCCTCTATATAATTTTTGACATTAATTTGAACAGTCGTTATTCACAAACCCTTGACTCCAGGAAAGCTATCTTAATCATTGCCATTAAAAGCACTGAAAACTCTACTCTGCTACTGTACATTTGTGGTTGATACTATCTTTGTCAGAAATCTTATCCATTTGCTTTCCTTCTCAACTCGTTCCCATTTTCAAGAACTTCTTCTTTTAGCAACATTTCCTGAACATCACAGGCTTTGAAAAGAGATCATTTTCTGTGCTATAATTTTGCTGACATAGTGCTGAGCTAATGCTATCATTACAGGAGACTGTGCTTGATGTATTTCCTTCCTCCAAGAACATGGAGCAAGACTTACCATAGGATTGGTGTCCCATGTGGTTTTTTGAATACAAATACATGTGTACTATACAGATGTTATTCAATGTATTCAAATATAATTTTATGAGATTTAAAATTTTAAGGTATGACATTGATTGATTATATTATCAATTAAAATGATAAGTAATTAATAATAAAATTACCTAACAGTTACAATTCCTGAATTACAAGGTTAAACCAAATGAAAAGATATTTGGAGGACAGTTAAGAAAGCATGTCTGTGAGACTGAAATTATGACCAGACACATTTATTAGTTGCAAACACTTAAATATATCACAATATCCAAAAAACTGCAAATAAAATGAAAGGGCTAATTATTCTCTTCCTGTGGTTCTTTGATCTACTCTTTGTATAATTATGGTACATGTTTCTCATTTTGCATTCTTATTTTCATAGAAATTAACATCTGTCTTTCTTCAATTAGGATACTCTACATTCTTCACACTTGTGGTTTTTAATAATTTTACTCAATGTTCTATGTTGATTACATTTTCTAGCTTCACAAAATTAGATTTTTCCAAAGCTTAATATTCTTATAGTATTATGCTCTTGAAAACATTTCTTCCTATATGAAATTTGAGAAACCTTTTGAGATGGTAGGAATGGTTTTAAATGGAGCTGGCACATCTTCAAAAAATTATCTAAGGAAATTTATATGGGGGATGGTGGTATAAAATAAAAAAAAGAAAGGGGAAATAGTGTAACTGTGAACCTATTCAAAAAAATTGACAACCTTTGGGAGAAAATTATATTTTCAGAAGGTAGTGTACAAATTAATCTCTGGGTTTTATACTATATGAATTCAGAATTTCTAAAATGGGGCTGTATTTATAAGAAAATTCATCAAATTTAGAAAAAAGTTTGAAAAACACAAAATAATATATAGCTTTGCTCATATAAGAGCTAGAAATTGTTTTATTGTATCTTTTTAGACTTTTTCAAGTTTCCATTGTTGTTTATAGTCATAAGCATTTGGGAGCATCACTGTCAACATACAGCAAAGGAATATTCACATTTTCTTTTACAGTCTGTGATCATAAAGAGAGCTCTTATCTCAAAGCGTGAGATATACTTCATTTCACATTATAATTTCACAAAATATTGATTCTTTTGTAGATATTTCACTTTAAGTATCTCCCAGAGCAAAGGTAACCAAAGATATGTTACATAACACAAAATGTATTACTTTATCCAGATTAATACCTATTCCATAATTGCTCATCAGTACAGGAGAGTAAGATTAAATTTGGACCCAGTAACCTCAGACTTGTTTCTAGAGACCTTGAGAAAATCTCTGGTACCTTTTAATCTCCATATCCAGCTGTAGAGTAATCATAATGACTTAAGTCTTGACCATAGACCAAGGTTGTTTCAAAGAAAAAAACAGTGATCAATGGTTTGAAATATTCCATATCTTATTACATGAAAAGGAATATGAAGACTAAAATATTTGATACCTTTTTGTCTCTCCAAAATCTGTGGGTCATGAGATGATATCTCTCATGACATTAATGAAACATGGGATGTAAATATTAGTTTACTATATACTATATGTGTGTGTGTGTGTAAAACTTTTAACAACACTGTTTCTCCTTTTAAAAATTCAAAACTAACATTTTCATAGGTTTCATCAACCTAAAAGCCTACAAATATCATTAATGTACTTATTATTTATATTTATTGGAAGGTTGCCACTCAGTGCTGAAATAAAATAAGAAAAATCAAGTCATAAAATACAGGAGAATTAAGATTGAAGTTTCTGTCATAGGAAGCAACCTAAAAATGCAAAGTCTAATTAGTAAAGAAAAAAATTAATGGAAAATGTGGGTATGTAATCATGTCAAAAGAGCATAATGATGAAAATTGCAAAATTAGATAATACTGAGATAAAATATTAGGCTTCTAGTTCAACTATGCCCATGGGTGAATACAATTTCTTCAACAATGTCTCCCAAACTCTCATAAAATGAAAATAAATAAATATTAATACAAATAAGGCATTTACATGTGAAAACTGAACACCAATGTCCCAAACAAGGAGTAATCAATCATCTAATGACAGAAACTAAAATGGATTCTATACAATAGGCATACTATCATAAAAAATTACTCAGATACTGCCATATGAAATCAAATCCTGCTAAAAATATGAAACTAAAGTAGTTCATACTTTCTCTATCACTTGTGCCTGTCAATAGCTTGCAGATAAATGGATGCTTATCTCTCCACTAGAGAACTATTGTGCAGTTTGCTGGAATCCTATTATGTCTTCCCATTCAAATCTATTCTGTCTTGTTTAAAGATAAGTTAATTGAGAGGGGAGTGGCCAATAGTCTTTTGAAATTATTTCAAAATTATAGAACCTATGTCTTCTTTATTCCTGATATTTGCTATTGAAGAACATAATTTGCATTGGCATCTAACTTCTAATAATGATTAATAATAACATAAGTGCAAAATTTTATCAAAAATATAATAAGAAAAATAACAGACATGTACATATTTGCTGTATTGCTCTTACTTCTCCTGTTAGAATAAGTCTCATCTTTCTGGAAAAAAACAAAAACAAAAACAAAAACAAAAACAAAAACAAAAAACCATGATTCCCCTCTCATGAGGGTAAATATGCCCATTACCACCACAGTATTCCTCATGGAAATGCCATATTCCAGCTTATTAACTCAATATTCTATCCTTGTTCAACTTTTCCACATTTGATCTCCTGCCCAAATGCAAGCAACATTAAAGAGTTTTAAGGCTAATGCAGAGATTATAAAACAGATGACATTTTAGAACCCACTCTAAAATAAATATTTCATTTGAAAAAGAAACAGGAAGTAGAAAGAGGGCAACTGATAGTTTAAAAACACATACTCCCACAGATGTCATCATTCACACCATCCACAAACATTGGAAGTGAAATGCTTATCTATCTCCTTTCTACATATTGCGAGCTCTTAAAATGACACAGTGAGCACACTGAATTTCCATGAATGTACAGAAGTTGAGCAGACATATTCTACAGTCAGTGTAGATCCATATTCAAAGCCCTTTGTTTTATACCTATAAAACTCTGTGAATATGGTATAATTATTTAGTGTCTTGCCTTTTCTCATATGGGCAATGGGGATACAAATAAATCCACTTCATGGAGCTGATGTGACCATTAAAATATTTAATAAGTAAAATATTAAAATTGTGCCTGAAGATTATATATAAATGTCTTTAAAACTTTATCTATTCTTTAATGGTCTCAGAGACCAGAACAATATCTGGTCTATTCTTGATTTTCTCTATTTTTCTTTTAACTAAATGGTTTGTTTTTAATTTTTCCCCTATCTGGCAATGACCTCATTACTTTGAGGTACATAAAGGTCAACGAATATATAAAACAGATATCTTGACTAGGCACAGTGGTACACATTGTAATTGCAGAGACTCAGGAACCTGAGGGAGGAGAATGGCAAGTTTGAGGCCTGTTTCCAAAACTTAGACCTTGTCTCCAAATGATAAAATAAAAAATGTTCTGAGGATGTAGCTCAGTAGTAGGTACCTAGTTCCCTAGTTCAATCCTTGTTATGTTTTGAATATGCCAAGTCCCCTCAAAAGCTCATTTGTAAGACACTGCAAGAAAGTTTAGAAGTGAAATGATGAGATTATGAGAGTTTTACCTGAATCAGTGAATTAATCAACTAATACGGATTAACTGGTGGTACCTTTAAGCAGGTGGTAGTAGATGGCGGAGGTGGGTCATTAGATACCTGTGTTTGGGGCTTATATTTTGTTCCTAGCAAGTGAAGATCTCTCTACTTCCTGATTGCCATGTCCTCCAAGCCCTTTTGCCATGATGTTCTGCCTCACTGTGGGCCAGAGGAAAGGAGTTGCCATCTATGGACAGAGACCTCTGAAATCATGAGTGCCAAATAACACTTTCCCTCCTCTACTCCTCTAAGTTGTTCTTCTCAGGGCTTTTGGTCACAGTGATAAAACAACAACAACAACAACAACAACAATAAAACAATCCCCAGTGACACAAAGGAACAATAAAAACAAGAAATAACAATTAGGTTTTCATGTCTGGCCTCCCTCATACTGGAGTCCAAGAGGTGGTCAGAGACAGGGTGTTGAAGGGAAAAGCCAAATCACAAAACCAGACCAACTTTCCCAACTCTTCAATGTGAATGTGCTATAGAAATGAGATCTTCACTCTAAAAAACCCTTAAACTTTTAGAATTTACATATCACATTTTTCTTTATTCATTTATCTGGTGATGAACATTTGAGTTGCTTCCATATCTTGACTTCCATATCTTTATTCATTTATCTGGTGATGAACACTTGAGTTGCTTCCATATCTTGATTATGCAGTGAACATGAGAGAAGAGCTATCTCTTCAAGATCCCAACTGCAGTTATGTTGGATGTATACCCAGAATTGGGATTATTGGATCATATGGTAACTCTATTTTTAATTTTTGGAGAAAATTCCATACTATTTTTCATACCAGCTACATAATTTACATTCCCACAAACATTTGTACAAGTATTTGAATTTCTATACAACCCCCAACACTTATCTATTTTTAATAACACCCACTCCAGAAAGTGTGAGGTGATAACTCCTTTTAGTTTTAATTTGCATTTTGTTGATAATTGGTGATGTTACACACTTCTTCATATACCTCTATGTCTTTGTTTGTATGTCTTCTTTTGATAAATGTCTATTTAAATCTTTTGCCAGTTTTTTAATAGAGTTTTTGATTTTTTTTTTTTTGTTTTTCAGGTGTGGAAGTTCTTCATGTATTTTGGAAATTACCTACTTTTAAGATGTAAGATTGCAGATATTGTCTCTCACTCTGTAGGTTGCCTGTCCACTTTAGATTTTTTTCCTTGGCTGTATGTAAAAGCTTTTGACATTAACATAGTCCCACTTGTCTATTTTTGCTTTGACTGGCTAGACTTTTAGTATCATGTTCATGAAATCATTGCCAAGACCAATGTGATGAAAATTTCTGCCTATGTTCCTTCTAGGGATTTATACTTTCAAGTCTGCACTTTAAGTCCTTAATCTATTTTGAGTTGACATTTGTGTATGGGGAATGTAGGGGTCTAATTTTATTCATTTGTATAAAAAGGAAATGAAGTGACATACTCTTTTCTAAAATTATTTCTGAAGCATATGGTTAGCCATTAAATTTGCCCAAGGTCATACCCTCCCTTATAATCAGCAATTGCATACCTGTGTTCTTCTTTCTTCTTATAAGAAGTTTCATGCATGAATGAAGTGCATATAATGCAAGTATACTGTAAGAAATTAGGATAAAAGAAATATCTGACAAGGTTTTTCAAGTTCTTATTACATGTATATTCTCAATCCTGGGGGAAAAACAGGTCCATCTACTACTCTCAAGGAGATCACAACTATTTGTGAAATTTAGTTTTCAAATACCATATACTGCATCTCATTTTGGTAAAATTGTCAGTTTCCTCCATTGGATGTTAAGCCCCTTATACTAATGCTTACGCTATTCATTTGTATTTTCTGTATAACAGGCAGTGTTTCTAGAAAATTTCAGGATGTATAAATTTTCTCAGCAAAGATTTTTTAACAAAGTGGTCAGGACACAGAAGCATGTGAAAACAAAGCAAACAAATATACCTTACCCTCATGGAGCTTACTTTCTAGTAGGAATGTGTGTAATGTGATTAAAGATAAGAAAAGTTTAAATAATTACAAAGTTATTGAGTATACTGCAAATTGGTAAGCATTTTGGGGAAAATTGTTTAAATATAAACTAGAATAATGTGGATCAGAGAAGCAGGAAAGAAGGAGCACACAATATTAAAACTGGGGTCTCAAGTTAGGCTTCCTAGAGAAGTAATGCACAAATTGTAACTGAATGCAGTGGGTTCCCTTCATGTTGAGTGCAAAACCAAAAAGCACAACTAATAGACAAGGGAATAGGGAAAGATTTATCACTCACAGTAAGAAAGGAGAATTTATAGGTTTTGCAAAGTCTTGCTCTCCTGATGAAAAGAAGCATGGGGATTTTATTAGGAAAGTCTATCTATGCATATTAATATAGGAAAGCTCATGTAGGGTCTGGTATGTTTCTGAGCATGCTCAGTTTAAGGTCATAGTTAAAAAACTATGGACAAGAGGACAGACACAAAAACTTCTGGGCATGCTGAGCTTAAAGTAATAGAGCGCATCTTTAACAAGGAAAGATAGTAGGCACAAGCATCTGGGCACTCTCAGATCAATATACAATAACTGAGTTTACTCTGGGTTCCTAAAAGAATGAGTCAGAGTGGCTCTGTGACATATACTCATTCTTTGTAAGTTTCTCCCAAGACTTTTTTTTGTTAGTGTTCCTCTTTTTCTTTTTTTCGTATTTAATTTATTTATTTTTTCTATTAAGGCTTACGTGATAACAGTGCAATTTGATTCATTGTACACAGATAGAGGATAACATTTCATTTCTCTGGTTGTAAGTGATATAGAATCACAACATACATGCAGTCATGCATAAAGTTAGGGCTATGATGACCATCATATTCCACCACCTTTACTGTCCCCATGCCCCCTCCACCCTTACACCCCTGTGAACAGAGTTCCACCATTGTTCCCATGTCCTTCCCCACATTATGGATCAGCATCCACTTATCAACGAGTACATTCGGCACTTGGTTTTTTGAGATTGCCTTACTTCATTTAGCATGATATTCTCCAACTCCATCCATTTACCTGCAAATGCCATAATTTTATTCTCTTTTGTTGCAGAGTAATATTCCATTGTGTATATATACCACAGTTTCTTTATCCAGTCATCTATCGAAGGGCATCTAGGTTGGTTCCACAGTTTAGCTATTGTGAATTGAGTTGCTGTAAACATTGAAGTGGCTGCAGCACTGTAGTTTGCTGTTTTTAAGTCTTCTGGGTATAGACCAAGGAGTGGGATAGCAGGCTCAAATGGTGGTTCCATTCCAAGTTTTCTAAGAAATCTCCATACTGCTTTCCAGATTGGTTGTACCAATTTGCAGTTCCACAGGCAATGTATGAGTGTGCCTTTTCCCCCACAACCTCACCAACACTTATTGTTGTTTTGTTGATAATTGCCATTCTGACTGGCATGAGATGAAATCTTAGGGTAGTTTTGATTTGCATTTCTCTGATTGCTAGAGATGTTGAACATTTTTTATGTCTGTTGATCGATTGTATATCTTCTGTGAAGTTTGTGTTCAGCTCTTTGGCCCATTTATTGATTGGGTTATTAGTTTTTTTGGTGATAAGTTTTTTGAGTTCTTTATATATCCTGGAGATGAGTGCTCTATCGGATGTGTGTGTGGCAAAGATTTGTTCCCAGAATGTCGGCTCTCTGTTCACTTCATTGATTATTTCTTTTGGTGAGAAAAAGCTTTTTAGTTTGAATCCATCCCATTTGTTGATTCTTGATTTTACTTCTTGTGCTATAGGAGTCTTAAGGAAGTATGATCCTAATCTGACATGATGAAGATTTGGGCCTATTTATTCTTCTATTAGGCGTTGAGTCTCTGGTCTGATTTCCAGGTCCTTGATCCACTCTGAGTTGAAATTTGTGTATGGTGAGAGATAGGGGTTTAGTTTCATTTTGCTATGTATGGATATTCAGTTTTCCCAGCACCATTTTTTGAACAGGCTATCTTTTCTTCAGTGTACGTGTTTGGCTCCTTTATCTAGTATAAGGTAACTGTATGTAAGTGGGTTTATCTCTTTGTCTTCTATTTTTACCATTGGTCTACATGTCTATTTTGGTGCCAGTACCATGCTGTTTTTGTTACTATAGCTTTGTAGTATAGGTTAAGGTCTGGTATTGTGATGCCTCCTGCTTCACTCTTCTTGCTGAGAATTGCTTTGGCTATTTTGGTTCTATTATTCTTCCAAATGAATTTCATGATTGCCTTTTCTATTTCCAAAATGAATGACATTATGATTTTAATTGGGATTGCATTGAATCTATATAGCGCTTTGGGAAGTATGGCCATTTTGACAATATTGATTCTGCCTATCCATGAGCATGGGAGATTATTCCATCTTCTAAGGTCTTCTTCAATTTCTTTCTTCAGTGTCTTGTACTTTGCATTATAGAGGTCTTTCACCTCTTTTGTTAAATTGATTCCTATGTTGTTGTTTTTTTTGAGGCTATTGTGAATGGGATAGTTTTCCTAATTTCTCTTTCAGAGGGTTTATCACTGATGTAAAGAAAAGCAATTGATTTGTGGGTGTTGATTTTATATCCCACTACTTTGTTGAAATCATTTATTAATTCTAAAATTTTCTGGTAGAATTTTTTAGATCTCTAAGTATAGAATCATGTCCTCCGCAGATAATGATAGTTTGAGTTCTTCTTTTCTGATTCGTATTCTTTTAATTTCTTTTGTCAGTCTAATTGCTCCGGCTAGTGTTTCCAGGACTATGTTGAATAGCAGTGGTGAGAGAGGGCATCCCTGTCTAGTTCCCATTTTCAGAGGGAATGATTCCAATTTTTCTCCATTTAGGATGATGTTAGCCTTGGGTTTAGCATAGATAGCTTTTACAAAGTTGAAGTATGTTCCTACTATTCCAAATTTTTCTAGTGTTTTGAACATAAAAGGGTGTTGTATTTTGTCAAATGCCTTCTCTGCATCAATTGATAAAATCATATGACTCTTATCTTTAAGTCTATTGATGTGATGTATTATGTTAATTGATTTCCATATGTTGAGCCAACTTTGCATCCCTGGAATGAACCCCACTTGATCATGGTGCACTATTTTTTGATAAGTTTTTGTATGCGATTTGCCAGAATTTTATTGAGAATTTTTGCATCTATGTTCATCAGGGATATTGGTCTGAAGTTTTCTTTCTTTTGATGTGTCTCTGTCTGGTTTTGGAATCAGAGTGATATTTGCCTCATAGAATGAGTTTGGAAGGGTTCCCTTTTTTTCTATTTCAATAAATAGTTTGAGGAGTATTGGTATTAATTCTTCTTTGAAGGTCTTGTAGAACTCAGCTGATAATCCATCTGGATCTGGGCTTTTCTTGGTTGGAAGGCTCTTGATGGCATCTTCTATTTCCTTGCTTGAAATTGATCTGTTTAAGTTGTGTATATCCTCTTGGTTCAGTTTGGGTAGGTCATATGCCTCTAGAAATTTGTTGGTGTCTTCAGGGTTTTCCGCTTTACTGGAGTATAAGTTTTCAAAATAGTTTCTAATTACCCTCTGTATTTCAGTAGTGTCTGTCATGATATTTCTTTTTTCATCACAAATTTTAGTAATTTGGGTTTTCTCCCTCCTCCTTTTCGTTAGGGTGGCTAAGGGTTTGTCAATTTTGTTTATTTTTTCAAAGAACCAGCTTTTTATTTTGTCAATTTTTTGAACTGTTACTTTTGCTTCAATTTCATTGATTTCAGCCTTAATTTTGATTATTTCCTGTTTTCTACTTCTTTTGGTGTTAATTTGTTCTTCCTTTTCTAAGGCTTTGGGATGAAAAGTCAATTCATTTATTTGTTGACTTTTACTTCTTCCAGTGAATGAGTTTAGTGCTATGAACTTTCCTCTTAGCACTGCCTTCATGGCAACCCAAAGACTTTGATGTGTTGTATCAGAGTTTTCATTTGCCTCTAAGAATTTTTTTAATCTCTTCCTTGATGTCTTATGTTATCCATGCATCATTCAATAGCATATTATTTAGTTTCCAGGTGATGGAGTAGTTTCTGCTTTTTAATCTGTCATTAATTTGTAATGTTATTCCATTGTGGTCAGATAGGATGCAGGGTAGAATCTCTATTTTTTCGTATTTGCTGAGACTGGCTTGGTGACATAACATATGATCTATTTTGGAAAAGGATCCATGTGTTTGCTGAGAAAAAAGTGTATTCATTCATTGATGGATGAAACAGTCTATATATGTCTGTTAAGTCTAAATTATTGATAGTTTCATTGAGGTCTATGGTTTCTTTATTAGTTTTTGTTTGAAAGATCTATCCAATGGTGAGAGAGCTGTGTTAAAGTTTCCAAGTATTATTGAGTTGTGGTCTATTTGATTCTTGTATTTGAGAAGGATTTGTTTGATGTATGTAGAAGCCCCATTATTTGGGGCATAGGTATTTATGATTGTTATGTCTTGTTGATGTATGATTCTTTTAAGAATTATGAAATGACCTTGTTTGTCTCTTTTCACTATCTTTGGTGTGAAGTCCACTGTATTTGATATGGCGATGGAAATTCCTGCTTGTTTGCAGGATCCATGTGAGTGATATGTTTTTTCCCACCCTTCACTTTCAGTTTGTGGATGTCTTTTCCTGTAAGATGAGTCTCTTGAAGACAGCATAATGTTGGGTCTTTTTTTTTTTATCCAGTCTGTCAGTCTGTGTCTTTTAATTGGTGCACTTATGCCATTTACATTCAGGGTTACTATTGAGATATGATTTGTAATTCCGGTCATTTTGGTTTGTTTTTGGTTTTTACCTTGAGTTGTTTTCTCTTTTGAATGGTCTTTCCTCTAGTGTAGTTCCTCTCTTTGTAAATTTTCATTGTTGGTTATCATTTCCTTCTCATGGAATATTTTGTCAAGAATGCTGTGTAGTGCAGGCTTTCTTGCTGTACATTCTTTTAACTTTTGTTTATCATGGAAGGTTTTTATTTTGTCATCAAATCTGGAGCTCAATTTTGCTGGATATAGGATTCTTGGTTGGCATCGTTGTCTTTCAGGGCTTGGAATATGTTATTGCATGATCTCTTGGATTTGAGGATCTGGGTTGAAAAATCTGCTGAGATACAAATTGGTCTCCCCTTATATGTAATCTGGTTCCTCTCTCTTGTGGCCTTTAAAATTCTATCCTTATTCTGTATGTTGGGCATTTTCATTATCATGTGCCTTGGTGTAGATATGTTGAAATTTTGTACGTTTGGTGTCCTGTAAGCCTCTTGTATTTGATTTTCCACTTCATATTTTCATATTTGGGAAATTTTCTTATATTATTTCATTGAAGAGATTGTGCATTCCTTTGGTTTGAAATTCTTTGCCTTCTTCTATCCCAATAAATCTTAGATTTGGTTTTTTGATGCTGTCCCATATTTCTTGTATGTTCTGTTCATGAGTTTTTACCATCTTCACTGTATGGTCAAGTTTACTTTCAAGATTGTATATCTTGTCTTCATTATCTGAGGTTCTGTCTTCCAGGTAATCTAGTCTGCTGGCAATGCTTTCTACTGAGTTTTTTATTTGGTTTATTATTTCCTTTATTTCAAGAATTTCTGATTTTTTTTCCCATGATCTCTAGCTCTTTCCTAAAGTATTCTTTTGCTACTTGTAATTGCTCTCTTATCTCTTTGTTACAATGATCAATGGTTGTCTTTATTTGCTCTCCTATTTCTTTGTTGGTTTGATCAATTTTTGCCTGTAATTACTCACTTATGTCATTCTGTAGTTTGTTGATCATTTTAATTATGTACATTCTGAGTTCTTTCTCTGACATTTCATCAACTATGCTGTCAATGAATTCTGTTACAGTGGTATCCATGTTTATTTGGGGCACTGTCTTCCCTTGTTTTTTCGTGTTGATTGTATCTTCCTTTCTTGAAATACTGATCTGAGGTATTGCGGCTTCTATCCTATAATCTTTTATTGACACTCCAGATTACCTGTGTCTTACCTTGGAGCTACATCTGTTCCTCGAGTGTTCCCAGATGGGCACTACTGCCACTGAAGTTGGTAGTGAAGGTAGTGGACGTACCTCTAGAGGGCAATGCAAGTGGCCTTGGTTGAGCTCCTGAGGCGGCCTCTGAGGGCTGTTTTGCCCCTCTCTTGAACTCCTGCTGGTGAACAGGAACTCTGGCACAGAACTGGAGGCCTGGGTCTCACTTAGGCAGGGTCACAAGCAGGAGAGTCTGTGTGTGACCCTTACAGTGAGTGTGAGCTCCCCGGGGGCTGGAGCTAGCAGGCTCTGGTCTGCTTTTAGCTGGGCACCCCTGGCATTCCCTAAGGGCAGTTTTGGGCCTTCTGTCTCACCTGAACACAGGAACTCTAGAATGGAACTGGGGCGGACCCAGAGCACACTTAGGTGTGGCCTCTTCACGCTGGAATATTTGCAGGTGACTCTTACCCTGGGTGTACCTTCCTCTGTGACTGGTAGCTATCAGTGTCTGGTCAACCCTTAGTTGGACACCCATGGAGTTTCCTGAGGGTGGATTTGGGCCTTCTTTGGCTCCTGCTGGTCCACAGGAACTCTGGAAAGGAACTGGGGTGGGCCCAGGCCGCCTTTGGGTCAGGTTGCCTCACGCTGGGGTCTCTGCATTGACTCTTACCCTGAGTTTGGGCTCCCCTGTGGCTAGAGGTAGCAGTCCCTGGTCTCCCTTTGGCTGGACAACCGTGGAGTTTCCTGAGGGTGGATTTCTCTCCCAGGAGTTTTAAGCTGAAATTAAAAGAAAAAAAAAAAAAACACTTTAATGATATACAAAGGTAGTTTTCTCCTAAAGGTGTCTTTTTTTTTAATGTATATATTTGTAGTTGTTGATGAGCATTTATTTTTGTTCATTTATTTTTATGTGGTGCTGAGAATCTAACTCAGTGCCTCACACATGCTAGGCAAGTGCTCTACAACTGAGCCACAACCCCAGCCCAATGGTGTCTGTTGATGGAGGTATTAGCTCAGCTGTTGGTGGGGAGGAAAGGGGTAATATTCACAAACAGATAATCTGACTGTTCAAAGAATGATGGAGACATTTGAGAAATATTGGAATGGCCAATGTGACTGAAGAGGAATTAGCAATAGGGGGAAATAAGTTAGAAATTTTAAAGTGAAGGAAGACTATCTATGTTTGCTAAGTTACTAGAAATGACTGTCTTTGAGGGAATTAGGAGTCATTGCTAAATTTTAAATAGAAAAATTTATGTTGTCATAGTTATTGAAATATGTTAGCACTACTATTTTGTATCAAAAATAGAGAAAAAGAGAGAATGCTTATTTGTCTCCCTTGAAATTGTGTGTTTGTGTGTGTGTGAACTTTATGACATAAACAAAAGACAATAAAAATAACGAACAATCAAAAATGGGAGATGAACAATGTGAATCTTGCTGTTGTTCCAGCTTATTTCAAAACACATACTTATATTTCTCAAAGCCAGGAAAAATGGAAGAATATTAGAAGCATACAGAGAAAATAACATAATGGGATAAAAATGATGATAGACAATTAGCTATTTTTTTAATCAGAAACAATGCAAGCATGAAGATAATAGAATATTTCTAAAGCACTGAAAGGAAAGAAAAGAAACAGGGGTCAGGAGGGAAGGGAAAGGAAGTGAAGCAAAGAACATTAACCTAGAATTCTCTAGTCAATGAAAATATAAAAAGAGAGCAATATAAAAACTTTTTAGTCAAACATGAGCTAAAAGTGCGAGTCACTCACAGACCTAACAGAACAGTGTTCCAAGAATTGTTAAAGGAATTAATTACATAAAAGCAAAATATTACCCAATGAAAATATAGATCTGGGCTACAAATAAAAATAAAGATCATCAAAATTGTCAATGGTATGTGTAAAAATAAAAAAAAAATAATGTCAACTCTACACAAGCTCTTTCAGATATCTAAACAGAGGAACATTTTTTCTGACACCAAAAAAGTTCATTGAGAGAATTGAATCTAATAAGCTAGAAAAGAGTAGTTCATAATGGTCAAATGGATTTTAATCTAGGAATGCAATGTTAAAGTGTAATTTGAAAATTAGGAATATAATTTATCATTTTAATTTATTAATGGTTAAAAGGAAATAACAACACATGAACAACATTAAAAATACAGGAAAAACATGAAAAACTCTAACATCTATTCTTTAGAGAGAAAATTTCTAAGCCAATGAGGAATAAAAATGGATTTCTTCAACCTGATAAAGGAAATTCATCAAAACTCTGCTGATGCTATCTTGCTTAATAGATAAAGAGGACATTCTCATCCCCTGAATCAAGAGCATGATAACAATGCCACCTTTTCTATTTAGCCCTGCTCTGGAGGTCCTAGCCAGTGCAAGAAGAACAGAAACAGAAATAAGTCAGTATGTATTATTAGTTAAATAGCAAAACTGTCTGTATTTAATGACACTATGGCTATCTATATAGAAAAATCAATGAAATCTATAAAAAGTGGGCAGAAATAATGAGTGAGTTTGGAAAGGTTACAAGATAATAGCAATATATAAACGTGTGTGTATATATATATGTATATATATATTTATATATACCTGTATCTTATTTAATTTTTCTTTTCTTAAAGCAATAAACTGAAAAATTAATATTAAATTATAGCTTGGAACTTGTATCAAACATGAAATACTTGATTGATAATCTGAGAACATGTGTGAAAACTCAGTACAATGAAAATTATGAAATATAAATTAAATAAATTATTATACATATACATACACATATACACATACACACACACTCATACTCCATAACTTTTTGTCAGGACCAGCAACTGAATTATGGTTTCTGAACTGTGCTGTGACAGATGCATGCCCTTATGGAGAACTGTTTGTGCTAAGGCACCAATGTATATAGCCCAGTTGTTATGGTGATGCACTGCTCAATAGGAGGTTCTGTGCCAGCCGCGAAGCTATTCAGTTCCTGTCCTTGAAGTTCAGATACCAGGGTAGAAAGTTATGGGCACAAGCTAATAATCATAACCAGGCTCTTCACTCATGACCTTGATTCTACTTGCTTTGAAGAAACTTTCTTAGAATAAATCCTTTTGATATTTAAACCTATATAATAAATGTGCCAAGCTTGCTTTTGGTCAGTCTTCCCCCATCAGGGGTTGGCTGAACCACTGTGTCCCAGCTTTTTCTCTATTTGTGTGTCTGTCTGTCTTTTTATCAATCCCCTCACTGCCCAGTTCAGCAACCTAAATAAATGGCCATGCAGGTCATGGCAGTTGTCACCTGGAACAGGGATATTGGACACTCGCGGGAACTTTTTATTTGCCAGGTGAGTCAGACACTCCTAAAAAATACACTCATCAGATAAAGGAAGGAAGGAGTGAGTTTATATATACCTCAGTGTAAAACATGGGACAGTTAGGATCCAAAGGAGGGTATCTCTATGAAGCTATGCTTATGCTTAAGTCTATGCTTAAATCAAAGAAGGCACACTTGTCACAATTTTTAAAATCTGTTGCTAAAACTTGTCCCTGGTTCCCTAAAGAGGAAGCAGTAAATGTAGAGACAGGCAATTGGTGCCCTGCTTAAAGCAATAATTAAGGCTTGAGAAATTAATAGGAAAAGAAAAAAGTGCTCTTCAGAGAAAACATAAACTGTAGCACCACATTTTAAAAGAAATGAAATAGCAGCTTCCCTTATCTCTTAGCATATGCTAGGTTTCTATCTCTTATAAGCTTGAATTTCAAATGTAAATTACAGAGGCCTACATAAAAGACTTATAGAGAATGGGTCAAGACAAAAGAAATAAAGGGTATCACTTTTAAATTGCAAGAATTTCCAAGAAAGTGTTAAATCAAAAGGAAGAAAAAAAGTGTCACATTTAAATTCCAGCTGTTTCTGTTTGGCTGGCTACCTCTTCTGCTCTGCTTTCTTTACTGCTTACTTTCTAGTACTAACAACGTCATGGAGGAAAAATGGAAAGTTTCCAAATGTGCAAGTTTTCGTTTCCTTAAAAACATTTTTCTGAGGATTTTACAGGCTCCCACATTCTTTAAATATCTGATCTGACTCTAATCTAAGTTAAAAGTAAACTCTGAATTGATAGATATTTTATATGTTCTTTTACTAAAGTATTGCAGCTATTTAATTTTTTAAAGAACTGTTTTTAAAATTCTATAATTTTGAACTCATGTTTTCATGGTTAATTCACATTTGATATCACATTCCTAAATTAATATATTTTTATAATCAGTCTTATTTTATCTAACTATAAAGGTTTTTATTCTCTTTGTTCAGTGGCTAATTTTTCTAGTGATGGTGGCATTGGGGATAGATCTGATAGCCATCAAGGACAAACGGGTGGCTATCCGAACCCTTGTTTTCAGTGTCTGACGTGGCTGTTAGATTTTACACCTGGCATTTCAAACTGTACAGGCCTGCCTTATATTTAAATCATGATGTAAAAGTCTGATAGGCTCTATTTTAATTTCTAATTAGTTAAGAAACACCTGTAACATTGCCTCCTGTCGGTGAAGCTACATTTACAAAAAGTTATAAAATCTATGTTTATTATCTGTTTTGTGTATGTGTATACAACTGTGTATTGTATTGTTGTGTCTACATATGTGTTTGTGTCCATATGCCAAGTACATGGTATCAAAATTAACATAGGTAAATAAACACTCCTAGACTAAAAAAAGAAATAGATTTTTTTTTTTTTTAGTTTACATGACTTAAAAAAGTTCAATTTAAATTGGGTAAACAGATAAAAATAAATGTCTTTAAAATTACTAATTTACAAATTTTCTGGCTGATTAAACAATAAAATCTTTTTATAATGTCTAAAATATAATATCCATTGTTTCTGGTATTTATCTCCATCAGGAAAGAGCTGGTTAATACTGTTAACTATATCTGTCTGATATATTGGTTTTTGTAGTTAAAAATGAGTAAATTAAATTTAACATATATAGGATTAATCATAAATATGTTTGTTAAACATCTAGTTTGATTTATAAAGTTAAAGTGTTAAAATATCAATTGCTAAATATAACATTAAGCATACTTTACTGAACTCTATGTAAACATTATATGTGTTTTCATAAATTGGTAAATGGAAAAGAATTGAAATTGCTGTGTTTTTGTATCTATACTAAACACAGAGTTACTGTGATTTAAGATTCTGTCAGTTGTGATTTATATACAAAGAGTGTAAGAAGTTTTGGTTCCATTTCAATTTAAGTATTACAAAAACAAAAGTAATTCATCTTATTGAAGTGGAGTAACTTGTTTAAATTCAAAAATTTCATAAGGATTGTTTCAAAGTATAAATTTGGAATGAGATTAGTAACTAGGAAAGAGATAAAAGAATGTTTTAGGTGTAGAATAAATTAATACAAAAATTAAAGAAAAATGTTTTTGGATAAAAATATATTTTGTCTTATAAAGTACAAGATTTTAAAATGTCTAAGTAAGCTACAAAAAGTTTATAAAGGACAAATTTCAAAAAGTTTGTGTGTAATTAAATTGGTTAAATATAATTGATATAATCAGTTAAATTTATTTAAGGCTTTTTCCTCTTTTAAAAAGAAAATTTCTAAGCTACAAGGTTAAAGCCCTGGCATGTAGTATGTTTACCAAAAAAGAGAAGAATAAATGTTTCTTTTCACAGACATCTGTTACATATCAAGAGGCTAATTACACTTCTAAAAAAAACAAAAAACAAAAAAACGAGCAAGGTGGAGGCTGAGAGCAGAAAGGAAAACTGACTTTTTCCCCCAGCCAGATACAAATAAAAAATTAATGTACTGATATAAAACAAAGTTTAACCCTCTAGGTGTTAAAGTAATAAGAATTTCTTTTAAAAAATTTTCTACTCTGTTCCAGAAAGATAATTTCTTGTGACTACCAAGTTTTATTATTTAGAAAAACTAGTTTTAAAGAAATTAAGCTTTGTAGAGTTCTGGTTAAACAACTGGTTTACACTACTAAGTCAAAATTTGTCTTTCAAAATTAAACTTGATTATTATGGGAACATCAGTGTAATTGTGGTGCAGTTATTGGCTTCTTTGCATTCTAAAATATTCATATACAGGTTTTTAAAATATAAGATTTAAGAAAACATATTATCAAGCTGTTGTTCTCCAAAATATAGTTCTTTGTAACAGTGGTCTCTTAAAGACTCATATAAAAATAACAAATTTAAATTTATTTATGTCATTTAATATTTTGTAACTAGATAAAATAATCTGTCATATGTTATGAAATTCTGTGTTACTCGTTACACCAAAATGAGAAATTAAACATATTTTTATAAGGTAATAAGGGGAGCCTGACTTATTTAAAGTTACACAGTGTGAGATAGAAAGACATTTTGCTGCTTTCCCAAAAATGAAGTTAAAAATATCTTGACTTGTTTGATTCATGTTTCAGATGTAATGTCAAATAATTTAACTGATTCATATTGTCTCAAAAACGATATATACATCTACTATTTGAGAAGAAGACAAAATTCAGTTTGTCTCTAAAACACCCTACCTAAGATTTGCCAAGAGGCTACCTCACCTAAGTTAAGACTCTGCTTTTTACCTTAATCCGTTTTAAGGTAACCACTCAAGTTCATTTAAAGTGAAGTTCAAAAGATGGATTTTTGTTATAAGAATTACTGTAATCTTAGAGAGGAATCATAATATATAGCTAAGTAAATATTTTTTTAAAATATTTTTTAGTTGTCAATGGACCTTTATTTTATTCTTTTATTTATATGTGGTGCTGAGAATCGAACCCAGTGCCTCACGCATGCTAGGCAAGCGCTCTACCACTGAGCCACATCCCAGCCCCGCTAAGTAAATATTTGAGATTAGAAAAATATATGCTTCTTGGTTCATAGCTATTGTACAAATTAAACATATTTTTACAAATTTCATTTTGTATTTCCCTTACAAACATTATAACCATTGTCTGTTAATGCCTTTCAAAAGTAACTTCTAATATAACAACCTGAAGTAATTTGAGATAATAAGACCATTACTTATAAGATAGACAAGATGTAAGGCTGACTTTTTGTACTTACACTGACCTCATTTCATAATTTCATTGCTCAACTTAGTATTAAAGACAAAAGTAGGGTCATACAATTAGTGGGAGCTGAGACTTCTTTCATTGTGCCCTTTTTAGTTCAACAACAACAACAACATTGGCTTTGCCAATCCTCACATGCTTGACAGGTGACTTTTGCTAATTTTCCTGGCTAAGTAAAATATACCCATCAAGTCACTTCCCACATTTAGCTACTCTTAGAGTGCTGAGCCATCCTCTACAAATTAAAACCAATAATACTCCAGCTTATATCAGTTCTTCTTTTCAACAGTTTTGTGATAGGTATCATATTGATCACCAAAAAAGAATGAACTCACATTTCCCTTAGGTTACAATTAAAAAAAGAAAGAGGAGATAAAACCCCATAAAATTGTTTAAATTATCTTTAAATTTTTTAAAATTTAATAAATTGTGATGCTGAAGGTCAATTGCTGACACATGAATCCCACTGAAATAGGCAGGCCAAGCCTAATCTGATGGAGAAACTTCCAAACAGGGCAATGGAATGGACCAGATTCAGTAATAATATTGGGTAGAGGCCATATTTGTTTCTTTCCAGAAGGTTCAGCTGATCCTATCTGGATCCCTGAGAGTGCTGTTCATCACTACCATGAATGATCTTGAGCCATAGTTCAAACAACTAAAGAACGTGTTACATCATTCTGAGCAGAGAGTCAAACAGGGAGACACTAAATCTGCAGCCACCATATTTGTGGCTATGGTGGTTTTATTAAGCTGTCCTGTAAGTAGGGTTCATGGGGAAACTTACTGCACTTATTTCCCAAATCCCCCTTTAGTACATCCAGCTATGTGGAGTGAAGAATCCATTCCAGTATTTACTAATGATACTCAAATTATGGGAGGTTTTTCAGATAAACATATTATACCTATTCATTCAACTAGATTTAATTATACTGAATGTAGTGGGAGTTTACTTATATGTTGGTCCCATAACAAAAATTCTGGCTGTTTAAAAGTAGCCTCAGAGGAAAATATAGCATGTGGGGGAGCCAGGGAGTGAATCAAACTGGCCCCTGGAACTTAAAATTCTATGTTGAGACAGTTACAAAATTGGGAACCCCCAATAACATAACTGTTTCCCACAGAGCATCTACCAATAACTTATTACCCTAATTATACTACAATAGAATTAGATACCTTTCCTAAATGGATAGAATGTGCAAATCCCTTACCACTGTGGCATAAAAGATAATAAGGTCATCACCTGTAAGACAGAAAAGATGTAAGGCTGACTTTTTGTACTTATACTGACCCCATTTTATAATTTCATTGTTCAACTTATTATTAAAGACAAAAGTAGAGCTATATTGTTAGTGGGAGCTGAGCCTGGAAGTAGCAAATATATTTTGGATTGGTCTCTTAGAATTGATAAGAGAAACCTATGTCAGGATTCCATGATTCCTGGATTTGATAGTAATGTTCCAACCTTCAATAGTGGTGGCATGTAAAAAGGTCTGCAGTGTTTAATAATTGCCTTAGATTTTTCATCAATTATATAGGCAGCCCATAGCTGAGTTTATTAGTAGAAACTGTAAAGCTGTTCCTTGCTGTTCAATCTCCTTAAGTTTTGATCTGGAGAAGTAAAAGTAAAAAGAACTGGAGATTGGCTTACTTCACTTAGCATGATATTTTCCAACTTCATTCATTTACCAGCAAATGCAATGAATTTATTCTCTTTTAATGCTGAGTAATATTCCATTGTGTATATATACCACAGTTTCTTTACCCATTCATCTATTGAAGGACATCCAGGTTGGTTCCAGTTTAGCTATTGTGAATTGTGCTGCTATAAATATTGATTTTGCTGCTTCACTGTAGTATGCTGTTTTTAAGACCTTTGGGTATTGACTGAGGAATAGGGTAGCTGGGTTAAATGGTGGTTCCATTCCAAGTTTTCTAAGGAATCTCTATACTGCTTTCCCAAAAAACCAAAGACTGAATATTTTCTTTGATAAGTGGATGCTGATCCATGATGAGGGGGAGGGGTGTGGGAGGAATGGAGGACCTTTGGATAGGGCAAAGGGGAGGGAGGCAAAGGAAGGGGGATATGGGTAAGAAAGATGGTGGAATGATATGAACATCATTACCTAGGTACATGTATGATGATATGGATGCTATGACTCTACTTTGTGTGCAACCAGAGAAATGAAAAATTGTGTTCCATTTATGTACTATGAATTGAAATGCATTCTGCTGTCATGTATAACTAATTGGAACAAATAAATAAATAAATTTAGAAAAAAAAGAATTGGAAAAAAATATTGTGTAACTTGTCAAAGATGTCATCTGACTAACTGCAATTACTAGGTATATAATAAAGGACAAGGAGTCCTTGTATTAGCTCAACCCTCATTTATTTTACTCAGCTAATGTTTTAGAGCCATGGTATTCTGATGTTGGAGTTCAAGTCTTACAACAGATGCATGCCCAGCTGAATAGGCCCCAGCATGCTATTGGCCTTATTACCCTTGGCCTTATTACCCTTTGACATCTGCTTTGGTCTCTGCCAAAACATCTACCATAGGCCTGTCCCAAAGCACTCAAAATGCTGATTTTATTAATAATTTGGCTGAGGATATTTCTAAAGCCCTAAAGAATCAGGCAAATATTGATGAAGAGATTGAGAATAGATTAAATGCTTTGGAGGCTATAGTCATCAACATAGGAAATGAGCTTGCTGCCCTCAAATTTAGACAGTGGCTCCAATGCCACGTTGGCTACAAGTTTGATTGTGTCACAGCAGCCAAATATAAGGCTTCCCATTGGGACTGGGAAAAAATTAAAAATTATTTAATGGGCATTTGGCAGAGAAATAATGACAGTCTAGACTTTATGGAGTTATATTATCACATTCAGGATATTCAGGAAAGCAGGAATTATCTTATGGATCCGCATGGCTTACTGAACAAATACTTAATGGTTTAAATGCTTTTGATTCCTGAAATATGTTAAATATTCAATATGGTAAATTTTGATATTATGTGTTTGAAATTAATTCTCTTTATTATTGTAACAATAGGAGGCCATATTTTCTGTGAAGATATCCAAGAACTTCAAATAACCATCCATCACTTGCACTTAAAAATGTTTAAAAAGAAGGAGACATTGGGAACAGTGACTGAATTATTGGTCCTCATCTGTCCTGTGACAGTGATGCCACTCTGGAGAGCTCTTGGTGTGAAGGTGCCAGTGTAGATAGCTTAGTTGCTATAGCGATGCCTTGTTCAATAGACAGTTCTGTGCCAGCCATGGAGCTATTCAGTTCCTGTCCTTGAGGTTCAGATGCCAGTTGCTCAGGGTAAAATGTTATGGGCACAAGCTGATAATCATAATGGGGCTGTTCATAATCATGACCTTGATTCTGCTTGTTTTGAAGAAACTTTCTTACAATAAATCCTTTTGGTGTTTAAACCTATATAATAATCGTGCCAAGCTTGCTCATAGTCAGTCTTCTCCCATTAGATGTTAGTTGAACCACTGGGTCTCAGCTTTTTCTCTTTTTGTGTGTCTGTTGTCTTTTCTAAACTTCCTCACTTCCATTTTCAGCAACTTGAATAAATAGTCATGCGGGTTGAAGCAACCATTAGAAAAAGAAAAAAAAAAATTTTGTGACATTGATATTTACTTAGATGTTAAAAATAAAACTCATAAAATAGTAAATTGATAAATTGGACATATTATGTTTATGGACTTATAGAATAAAAAGACAAGTCACAGACAGGAAGAAAATACATGGAAAATAAGCATCTGATAAGTGACTTCAACTGAACTTTTTAAGAACTCTTAACACTTAATAAGAAAACACTTTCTTTAAAAAACAAAAAGGCAAATATTTGAAAAAAGCCTTTGCCAAGTAATATACTCAGATGTCAAATGAATACATTAAAATATTTTCAGTAGCAGTAGTAATTCTGGAAAAGCAAATTTAAATCACAAAGAGATACTGCACAAAAAAAGAATTACTAAAATAGGAAAAGCTAAACATATGAAGTTTTAGCTGGGGAATCATACAATTGAAGTTCTTCAGTGATATTTGTTGGCATGGGACATGATACAAATGTTTTAGACTACTGTTCAGAAGTTCTTAAAAACTTATAGGAAAATTACCAAATGATTTAGCCTTTCTACTCCCTCCATTAATTACAGTGAAAGGAGCACACTTCCACAGAAATATCTGCATGCAGGGAGCATAGATTTCATGATTCAATTTATTTAAAACACTAGGAAATCCAAATTAAATAAGGACAAATGTCAAGTCATCATTTGGTTATGGAGGAAGGAAGGGAAGAGGAAGAAATTACAGAGAGATAAAAGGAAACTTCTGGAGGGGGTAGATATATTTATCATCTTGATTGTGATGGATGGCTTCAGAGATGTATATTTATGTTAAAATACCAATAATACACATGTGTAAAATATGCCTTACATATGTGCAGAATTATGTGTTCCAATTACAGTTTAAAAACTTTAGAAACAAAATAGAGCAAAAAATATTTGGCTGATATGTTAAGGGAAACAAAGGCCAAAACAAGGAGACTTGTCAAGAAAGCAAATTCAATAACCCAGATACAGAACTACAGAGGTTCAGATCAATAAGGTCATGTTGCTGGTGTAGGTTTCTGATATATTTATTAGAAGAAGCAGTATAATTTTCTGAAAGTTTAAACATAGGATATGAAAGAAAGAAATCCAAAAAGACATTTTAAAAGACATCATAGCCATTAATGAAGAACAAGAAGACTAAATGGGAAACCAAGTCTTGATTTGGGAGATTATTGAAAACTCAGATTTTGAGAAGATAATTTTAAATGTCTACTAGATAATAAAATGGCAATGTTTAAAAGGCAGCTAGTTGTAGGTGTTTGAAATTCATGATTGAGACCTGGATGACCCATAAATTTGGTAGCAGGAATGTATCAGATCTATTTTATTTTATTTAGAAACAGGGTCTCACTGAGTTGCTTAGCACCTCTCTTTTGCTGAGGTTGGCTTTGAACAACCTGTCTCAGCCTCCCAAGCCGCTGGGATTACAGGCATGGGCCATTGCACCTGGAAAGTTCTTTATGCTTATTTTATTATATGCTCTTCTCTGGAACCCTGTAAAGGCAGTATAAGGAGTTCGGCTCAGATCTTACAGGGAAGTAAAATGAGCTTTGAATCAGTTACAGGATGCGTGAAACATCTGCCAGCAATCAGACTGAAGCTCTAACCCTTAGATTCTTCTGTTGCCTGTTACTTGCACTACAAAGCAGACATTTGCTTTCACGCCAGAGGTGAATGAGTGAGTGGATATGTGGATGAAGGAAATGGATGGCTAAAGTAATTCATGTACATTTAAACAAAACAAAAGTTGATAAAAGGCATCACATCCTCTAAGAAAGAGAAGGAAGGACATTTCTAATTCTTTTCCTGGGGATTTGAGAAGTCAACATAAGAGAATTCAAATGAGCACTGCACATAATGGGATGCTACCAGGTACACAGAGACGAGAGCAGCTGTGCAGATGACAAGACAGCAAGAGCAAGGACTGGAGACATTAAGTGGCCCGTCAAGATCAGACAGATAAATAGTGAGATGGGGCTGGGGCATCAGGGCACAGATGGAAAAAGTAGAAGATGCACTGAATGAGATCTGAGGAAAGCAGTGTTTCAATGTCTGGTGCGATGTGTTAACAGGCTTCACCTGGGTCTATTGTGATCCTCAGCCAGAGGCTGAAAGTGAAGGCTGTGCTTTGGTGACACATTGTTATCCTTGCCGAGATGACTGCACAAAATCTGTGTCCAAATAACTCCGTGAAAACTGGGAAAACAGTCACTGGCTGTTTATTCATAAAATTAAAAAGAGTCTGTCACATCTAATAAAGATCTTTTAAGATTTTTGATGCTACTTTATCAAACTATAATTTACTGTTTTCATTGAGAGAAGATGAAATTTTGAAGACCTTATTTTGGCTTCATCAGCATAACATTGCATTTTTTGTTTCAAATAATCCTGTAGTATGTCAGTTCTCTGATGTATTAAATAATATTATATATTAAATACATATTAAAATACCTTAGTATATATTGCATATATATATTCCATGTTACAGTAGCTGAAATGCCCTCAGGAATTTCCTAAACTAAACTGTAATTTCTTCTTCCCATTCTTTCATTTGTAAAATGAAAGAATTGTGACCAAAGTAAACTATGTAGCCATTGCCATCAATAAGTTGTGGAAATTGAATTCATTTAAAATTATTCTTCCACTTTTGATTTTGACTCAGACCTGGTCCTAACTAAACCAAATCTTAGGCTGTTACCTGTGGTTAGAACATCACAAAAAGGATTTAACATGACAAACAATAACATATATTGTCCATGCATTGCCTTGAGCCTGACTTGGTTTAGAAATGGCAAAAATAGATTTAAAAATTAAAATGAAAAACTGAATATTTACTATGCTGGGTATTGTGCCTCATGTATGCCAGGTTTTGTGAAATATTTCTAGAATTACAAGTACTGTGGCTCTGAGATCTTATAGCAACCTTGCAATGCAGGTCTTCCTAGGTATTTGTATTTTACATCAGAATAATCTCAAGGAAGTGAAAAAACAGTATTGCAATCTTACTGGTCAGTGAATCTCAGAAACTGGATTTTACTCCTGGATTATATAAAGCTAAATCCTTTGCTCTGAACTGTTCCCCAGGGTGGTCATCCTCAGAGCCCAGCTCAAAGGTAACAGTGTTAGGCTTCTTCATCCTCCTCTATACCTGTGAATAAAATTTTTTCTTTTTGTAGAAAAAATAGTTAAGAAAATAATGGCTGGAAGTAATGCTAAATATCAGTATCCTATTTTTCTTAGTTTCATTCAAATTAGCCAAGAGCTTCATAACTTGAGGTATAGAAAGAGGACTGTCCTTCATCTCTGCCTGAGCCTTCCATTATATTTGGCCAAACCGTGGACTCTCTTGCCAGGTGCTGCAGGGCACCCCTGCAATCCCAGCTACTTGGGAGACTGAGGCAGAAGGGTTGAAAGCTTGAGACCAGCCTGGGAAACTTAGTGAGACTCTAGCTCAAAAATGAAAATAAATAAATAAATAAAAAGGACTGAGGATGTAACTCAGTGGTAGTGCACCCTGGGTTCAATGGCCAGTGCCGCAAAAAGGAAAAAGAAAAAACTCTTAGCCCTTACCCACTTCACTCTTGTGGTTATGGCGCAAATATTATGCAGGTTTATTAGTTTTTTTGTATTTCTCAAAAGTAATTGTATTTGTATAGCTGATGTTAGTATTTATGTGTGTGATTATATATAATCACATAAATCACATATAATACATAAAATATGATTTATATATATGTATAAGCATCTGAAAATTTTACTAACCATTTTGATATATAAACTTTTCCTTTTGAGAATAATTCCCTGATCAACAATTTTTCAGACTTAACTGGAATTGTGTAATGTGTTAAAATTCAAACAAAGGTAAATGAGTATGCATAATTCTTACTGATAAAAACACACCATGCTTGAAAGTGCTACCACGTTCTTTTCATGAAATACTTGAGGCATGACAATTGGAAAAATACATAAAATATAATAAAATAAAAATGGTAAAGCAATTAATGTAATTGCTAAATTGATTAATCAGATGAAGCCAATGATAGAAAAATATTTGCATTTTTCCTCCTATTGTATTTAATGTGTAAAAATCACTAGATGCCAAGATAAAGATTTGGATTATGTTCACGTGTGCTTTTACATTTCTGAGGGGTTGCTGCTGTTTTGTTTTTGTTTTTTAACTTTTTCTGTACAACTTGTGTGAGAGAAAAAGTAATGTTTCGATTTAATTAGACAAAATCCCAACACCACAGGCCTTGGGGGGGAACAGTTGACTTCTTACATTCACAGAGTGAGCTTTAAGGAAAATAGGAATATTATAGAGAGAAGATGTAAGGAGAAAAGTGAGGTGAAAATCTGCAGACTGGAGACTAATAATACATGAGATTATGTAGGTAGTCAACAGTTTTAGTGTTATTTTTTAAAGTGTTGTTCCTGTTCATATTATTTAACTTTTCTTGAAATAAAATATAAAAACATCCTAAAGCTTTTGAAGCAAGAACCCTGCCACCCCAGGAAATAATGTTTCCAAAATTATGCAACCACTTGAGGGCACTGTGGCATTGCATTTTGGTCAAGTGACCTTTTAAGACTCAGAGAAAATAATCTAGTTTTTCAAAACCCAGGATGAGCACACACAGGTGCTCTGGGGTAATGTCCGTACATGTGGATGGGCATAGCTGTGTGGACATATAAATCAGTTAGTGCCCCACTGAGGCAGCTCCCAGACCAGAGATTGCTTTCCATGTCCTGCTATCAAGATATGCTTTCAGAGATTGCTTTCTCTGGATGCTCAGGCTAAACTATGATATTATGATTTTCCAATTGCAGAGATAATGGATCATTTCTGGCATTTCCCACTCATTATAATCTGTGCCAGTGTGATGGATTAATTTAGGGACATTTTCTGTCCTTGGTACAATCTTTGGGATGGGAATGAAAATTGCTGCTGCAATGGGTAAATTACAGCACAGGGTTCAGGACTTAGATGTAAAAAAGGAGAGAAAGACAATGACATGGGGGGGCAGGGTGGATATGCTGGCAAGAGTGTGTACGTAAGGCTTAGCTGAGCAAAGGTAGAGTCAGAGCTTGCTGGCTGGGATCAGAATCAGTGGGCAGGTCACAATGGAGCACAGTGCTAATGTTTGAAAACGTTTGGTTGATTGCTCATAATAGAGCTGGATCCTCTCATGCAGGAGCTTTTTTTTTTTATTAAGAATCAACTGACTGCAATAACAATCATGAAGCCTTTTTATTTGCCATTTGCTTTTACATTTTTAATTCTTATACTGAAAGAAGTATCAAAGAGGGCTGGGGTTATGGCACAGTGGTAGCGTGCTTGCCTGGCATGTGTGAGGCACTGGGTTCAATCCTCAGCACCACATAAAAATAAAATAAAGATATTAAAAAAAAAAAAGAAGTATCAAAGACCTGAGTTTTGCTCCTGTTTGCAAACACCCTGTATCAGCAAATGTGTTTGATACGTGTACATTGAACAAATATACTGTACTCAGCACTGTGTTAAGGATGGTGAATACAGAAAAGAATTAAGAACTTTTAATCAGGATTCTTTTTAATAAATTGAAAATTTTAAACAAATGAAATAATGGAACAATATGAACTAGCTTCTTATCATTGCAGGATCTCCATTTCCTAAATGCTATAAAATTCTGATTAATCTTTTTGTCTTGAGTGAAGGAAGGTTGGGATTCAAAAATCAGCCTTCAACCTCACCTATTTGATTAATTAAAATTACCAGTAACCTTGGAAGTGTCCCCTGCAGCATAGATAAAATAATGAATGGGGTCTCAGTTTTTGGAATGTATGTGTTAAGAAATTGGAAGTAATCCTATTACTGGAAAAATAGGAAATACATAGTAGAAAGTTCAACATAGCTAATATTAAAAAAATCTAGGAAAGAATAGACTGCTTAAATATTAATAAATGGCAGAGAACATTTAATATAGATTCACATAAATGTGGAATCATGAAGACTTTGATGGGTCCATAATGTGGCTCTGTATATCATAAAACAGAGAAGATGAAACATATAAGATTTAGAAGATAGTCTCAGAATGTCACTGGTGAATGATGAGAAAAGAAACACAAGAAGGAAGCAGCATACGTGAACCTATTCTGACATTTTTTATAACAAGTGCTTTCTGCTTCCAATAAGAGAACCCTATAAATTACAAAGACCAAGGAAGAACAAATCTGTGATTGATAAGAGGAGGTTATTGGAAATGACCACAGAAGGAGAACAGACCTACTCAAGTGAAAGTCTAAGAGAAATTATCTGAAATGTTATAAATTAGACAAACCAAATGGGTCATTTCTGAACAAGCAGTGAATTTTATATATATATATATATATATATATATATATATAAACCTTGTTAGCAGGAGCGAGCAACCTGTAGATGGGAGTGCTAAATAGAAACCAACCATTTCATAATGTGATAAGGAGAGTTTTCAATCAGCTGATATTCACCTTATTTGTACCGTAATATAGCACCAGTCCTGAGATCCATCAATAACTTGATATTTGTACAGTTGATGAAATTAATATGTAAATATTATGTGTCTGCTATGGTAGTAGGCATTATTTATAACCAGGATAAAAAAGATTTTTATATACTTTAAACAGAGAGAAACACCTATTCATAGATATAAAGATTAAATATCAAACTAATGACAAATGTTGACAAATTGGTCTTTAGAATTAGTGCAATAAAATGAAAAATAATTCTGGGGAAATCTTGAGGAATTTGGGTAGATGATTCAAATGTTTCTACAAAAGACACAGCATTAAGAGAAGTAGAGATGATTTCATATTATTGACACAGGCATAGATGGATAACCAAGGCGAGAGAATAGATGTTAGAGAAACTGACTCACAGGACATGTAAAACTAACAAGTGTAGCTGTGTAGGGTGACAATCATTTCAAAAGGAGAAAATCATTCAAGAAACAGTGTCGAGAGATGAGATTACACATATTCTACTATCAAACTGGATGTCTATGTCCCAAAACACACATAAACAACATACATACCAAGTGGAAATTAAGTATGTAACTCAAATTCTCAACAGTTTTAGAAAACTATATAAAAGCATATCTGTATTTCCTCAATGATTTTAGAGGATTAGGAAACTGATTTCCATAAAATATTAAAATAAAACAGAAGTTTCAAAATACTTGATTATACTCAAACTTGTTGCTTTAAGGTTGCGCTGCGTGGGTCTGCTGGACAGTTGGGGTCCTGAAAGATGAAGAGGGGTCTCCAGGGAAGATAAAATGGAGTCTCCCAGGACAGGGGTGACAATCCACGGGTCACTCTCCCCAGACCCCCGAGTGCAGGTAAAAAACTGCTCTGCCAGAGTGAGACGCAGAAACACCGTTTATTCTAGAAAATACAAAAGCTTATATACATTCCTGGACCAATCAGGTCCAAAGTTACAAACAAGTGGGTGTTCTCTGTCAAGTGCAGAGTCTATTAGCACAGAATGGGGAAAGATGGAAGGGAGGGGTTGAAGGTATGGAGAGTGCTCCTACAAAATGAAGAAATTATCTTAAAAAAGGACAACAGACTATGAAAAAAGAAAAAAAAATGAGCAAAGTAATTGTATCATATATAATTGATAAATAATTAATGACCAGAATATGTCAATAAAATGGAAAATGAATAACAAAAGTAGTCTTTTCATTAAAAAATAATAAAAACATAAATAAGCATTTCATAGACAAGGAAGAGGAATTATTGAAGGACATGGAATACTCAACTTTCTTCTCAGAAAAGTGAAAGTGACAACCAATTTCCAAAAATGAAGTCATATGATGTTGAGTATTGACAAGCCTGCAGATAGAAAAGCAGTGTGAAATGGTACACAGTGCAGCCTTTTTTCCAAATAGCTTATATTATATCACAGATTTTACCATTTGCATAATTTATAATCTGGTGGTTTGGTGGTATACACCTACAAAACTCTGGCACATACACACCATTAGACCTATAATAACATTATCACAATACCCTTGTTTATAATAGGAGCTGGAAAAAAAAACAAAGATTCATAAGAGGTTATTTTAATTGTGATATACTTACTCAATGAAATATTATATTACATCTCCAAATAATTAATTTAATTAAAAATGAGGCACACTTTAATTTGTAATATACAATGTAAAGAGAAAGTCACATAAGATTACACACTGCATATTACATTATTAAAACCCAAAAGATTATAGCTTAAGATTTTAAGAAAAATCATTCAAGAAATATCTTCTAAGAGGAAGCACTCCATTTTAATACTTTCATAAAGGTTACAAAAATTATTATTTGACTCTGCACTGGGTTTGTGGAACACATTTATCCAAACTTACATATACTTTTAAGAAGAGAGTTTTAATGAAAAAAAAATGGTAATAAAAAGCCCAAGGACTTAGAAAATTATTTATAATCAAAACAATGTCCAGTGGAAGAGGGAGAGAAAGAGAGCGGAAGATGGTTAAAGGATAGTAAATTATATCTTTTATGGTAAAGAACAGTAACTATAGACAACAATAATGTAGTATACGCTTCAAAGAAACCTACAAAACATTATTTTTAATATTTCACCACACATAAATGACAAATGAGAAGAAAAATAGAAATAATAATTTGAAAATTATTCAATACACACACACACATATATATATACCTATATACACATATTATCCAATAAATGTGTACAATTATCTGTCATAAAAAATCACAAAGCAATGCCATATGTCTAGGCATATGGTTTATAAACACACATGTGATAGGTCTTGAGCGCAGGTGGCTAAAAGTTGTATAGAAAAAAAATTTTTTCATATGTGGTTGTATTAATCAATGCTTTCTAGAGAAACAGAAAAAATAGATTGAATATGTCTATACAGAAAGAGATTTATTATAAGAAATTGGTTCATGCAATTATGGAGGCTGAGATGTCCCAATATCTTCTGGAAGAAAGGAGGAGATCCAGGAAAGCTATGATTTCAGTCTAAATCCACCGGCACGAGAGCTTAGGAAGTCACTGACATAAGTTCTAGTCCGAATGTCTGAATGTCCAAACGTGGGCCCACATTAGACTTGAGAAGAGCCAGTGTTTTATCTTCCTTTGTTTTCATTTTTGTTTTTGCTTTTGGCAGGAGGATTTGAACTCATGGGTGCCTTACCACTGAGCTACATCCCAAACAGTTCTTATTGTTATTTTGAGATGGTTGCTGAGTGTCTCATTAAATTGATTAGGCTAGTCTTCAGCTTGTGATCCTCCTGCCTCAGCCTCCAGAGTCACTGGGATTATATTTCTGTGCCACCATGTGAGGTGAGTCAATGTTTTAACTGGAATTTAAGGCTGTTTTCCAACAGCTCAGGCAGTTAGGCAGGAGTAGTTAGACTTTTTATTCTATTTAGGCTTTTAATTGATTAGACAAGGATCACCTTTACTAAGGAGACAAATCTGCTCTATTTAGTCTATCAGTTTAATGTTAATATCATTCAAAAACATTTTTAGAAACAATCTTAGAATCATGTGTGACTCAATATCTGTGAATACTATGGCTCAGTCAAGTTTGAGCAAATGTCTGGGTACACTGTGTCCCAAACTGATAATAGCCATGTATACTATGTTGGAATATAGTATATTTTTCCCCCCTTTGGAACCAGGGATTGAACTCAGAGGCACTTGACCACTGAGCCACATCCCCAAACCTATTTTGTATTTTTATTAGAGATCAGGTCTCACTGAGTTGCTTAGCGCCTTGCTTTTGCTGAGTCTGGCTTTGAACTTGCGATCCTCCTGCCTCAGCTTCCCACTAGAATTACAGGTGTGTGCTACTGCACCTGGGTTGGAATATGGAGAAATCTTGATGAATATCATAAGCAAGAAATCATAAAGGAATTAAAAGAAGGGAAAGCACTATGGAGTTAGCAGAAAAAAATCTTCACATATGGTAATAATGGCTTACATAATGGAGGGCCACAGTTGATATGTTGATAAATTTATCTTATTTTGCTTAATTTGCTTTGTTGTAAGTGCTGCTATTCTCAAAGCCAGCAGGACCCAAGTCACAGCGACCTTTGCTTTAAAACTTCCTACCCACTCTTACACCACTTATAAGTAATAGACAATCCAAGATTTGGGAAATATCACAGAAAATACTGTTTTACTCCTTGCTAACAGTGCCGTCAAAGTGCAGTGTGTTCAAACGTGGGCTCATGTTTTACAATAAAAGGGACAGAAGAGCTATTCAAATAGGCAAAGTGCAGCATCTGGAGACCTCAAACTTCGGCTGTTAATGGCCTCCGGATGCAGATGATGTACAGAAGCAGAGAGCAAACCCAAGTAATGCCAGAACAAGGAGATGGTGACAAGAGGAAGTCAGTGTCCACTCTAGACCATGTAATAAGATCCAATGGCATCCTCTCTTTATTACCTGATTCTTTATCCATTTGCTTTGAGACTTTTCTCTTCTTCCCACAACAATTCCCTTCATTCACCATGATTTTTTCTCTCCTGAGATTAGCCTTCACCTTCATTTCCTATTCTTAAAGTTAGGGGCACCTGTTCCTACCCTAGTCCTTTCTTTTCCTCCCATCCCAACAAGACCACTTCATCCAGAGGAACCAGCCAGTGGGGGCCAAACTATTTACCACGTCTCATCATGCAAAAGATCTTTAGGACTGCACCTTTTTCTCATCAGAACATTAAACATTTTCTCTATCCTTTCAATCAGTCAACATATTTATTTGGATATATTTCTTTTTGTATTTCTCTTCACCATTTTAAAACAGGAAATCACATCATGACATGATTTCCACACCAACTCCATCTAACCCCACAAGGGATAGGTGCTTTCATAGTAACTTTACCACTGGCCCCTTTTGAGGAATGAGCACTTACCTAAATGTCATAAATTCAATGTAAAGTGCCCAAGCTTCCACAGCTTTCCCAGATATTCTTCAAATGAATGGGCATTTGAAGAATGCGGGTCAGAGGGGGTCAGATGATCACCATTGCTCTTCCCAGACCCAACCCAACCTCACACACAGCACCTCTGATAAATCCTTTCCTTACCTGGACACAGTGGTACATACCTATAATCCCAGCAACTTGGAAGGCTAAGGCAGAAAGATTGCAAGTTTGAGGCCCTGAGCAACTTAGTGACACCCTGTTTCAAAAAGAAATGAGTAAAGAAAAATTGCTGAGAATGTAACTTAGTATTAAAACACCCTGGGTTCAATTCCCAATAGCAAAAAATATTATTTTTGCTGGCTTTGAAATCTGCATTCTTTAGTTACACTCAGCCATCAGATAATTATTTCTATAACCCTTGGCCAGCTTTTATTACTTTTTATTATGTCCATGAAACTCAAGCCTATTGGCTGTTATCAGTCAACTGGACTGGATCATGTTGTCTTGCTAATCCCACTAATTACTTCATATTGCTTGATTTACTATAAATTTCTTCTAAAATTAAGCCATCTGCCACCTGCCTCCTCTGGTTTATCTCACTCTCAATATAGAAACAAAATATATACTCAGAGCATCATGTGTCCCCTTTTAGGTGATCTCTACTCCTAGGGAAGTGAGTTAGAGAGAAAAAAAATCTACAGAACTAACCTAAGTTCCATCCATGATTTCACTGTATTTTTGAAATGTTTGCCATTTTGTGGGTACCATTGATTGCTTGCAAAAGCTATTTGGCACATCAACAGAATAATCTTCTCAACAAGGAAGCAATTCACCATGTTCTTGGACAACATCTCCACTGGTCTTAAATCAGTGACTCGTCAACTACAAGAAACTCAATGTGCTCCACATTGCCATCCTTATGATTCTAGGTGCAGAAGATGGTGCTTGCATTGTGGTTGAAACCTATAATACCTCTGTCCCTGGAAGTTTGGACTGTGTTTCCCATAACCAGGAGGTCATCAAACCAGAAGTCATCAAAGAGATATATCAAAACACTGCTATTAGTGTTGAAATCACCAAGAGATTATGTACATACACTTTGGTGCCTATTGCATAGACTTTTTCAGGTAAACCACTGAAAGTTCACAAATTTGAATATATAGGTTAACATAGCCACTGATAATAGTTGTTCTGTGCAGCTATTTGATTTCCTCCCATTAAACATCTCTTGAGTTGCAGAGTATAACAATTAGATGGTTCAGCTCATCCTAAATGAATAAAAGGTGATTGAACAAGAAAGAGGCTGATATTGTTCAGAGAAAAAAAATGCCTCTACTTCTCTTGAATAACAAAGGGACTAAAAATATTTTTATTTGACTTAAATTTTTTCAGGCTTCTGAAACTTCTCTTAGACTTATCTATCTGCTTCCTTATAAAATAGAGTTTTACAACTGTTATGTCAGTTTAGCAAGAACCCCTTGGTACCTTCTCAAATCATTACTGATTGAAATTCCTCACTCTGCTCCCTTAGGATCTCATCACCCCAGCTGACTTCAGCAGGATCCTTTTAGGTTGTTGCAATTTGAATTCCTCCTAGTCTGGACAATTCCTTTTAACCATTTTTCATTCACCAACACTCCTGCTTTTGGTTATAAACCTCACTTGCCCCTGATGAATCAGAATGAAGCCCAGGTCTATACTTAGGTCTCCTTTCCTTTTTTTTCATAGTCCTGCATAATATTTGCCTTTACCACTATAACTTTTGTCTTGCTCCTCTATATATTTTAGATACAACCCAGTGTAACTGGTGATCTTTGGAATTATGTGTTGTCAAACCATGATGAGTGAAATACAATCTAGTGTTTTGATATATGTTATTAGGTAAATATTTTCTCTTTATGGAAAAATTTAGTTTATTTTATCATTTAGTTCCTTTAAATTATTCAAAATGCTACAATATATATGCCATTGATAGAGTTCCATTTTTGCTAAAGCATATATTTTCAGGCAAATTAAAATAGTGGAATAACTTGATTGATGGTTTAAAATATCTTTATAGCACTTGCTATAAACTACAATATTGCTTTACAAAGAAATGTGAAAGTATATATGCTGCAGGCAATGAATTTGTAGTCTAATCTGTAACATCACAAATATTTGATGACATTTTTCCCATATTTTTATTGGTATGTTATAGGTGTACATAGTGATGGGATTTGTTGTTATATATTCATATATGTACATGATAAAGCATTATAATTTGGCCAATATCACTCCCCAATACTTCCCAATAAGGTGAAATCACTACTTTCTTAGGTATAACAAAATGTAGCTTTGTAACTTTAATTTTTTGTCACATTGTACCTGCATATTTGCCTGTTGTATTTCCTTTTATGAAACAAATGAGATTTATACATTACCTAGAAAATAATGGGAAATCAATGAAAAAATAAATAACAATATGAGGCAAATTGTGGTTAAACAAGCAAGATATCTATAATAAAGAGTAAAAGCTGAAGCACATACGAGGCAATATAATTTGTCATGGAGATGAAAACTCTTTCCTTAGAACGGAATGTAGCATAATTTGGCCAAAATAAGTCCCATTAATTTTTTCCATAAAATTTTCATTGTTATTAATTTTAAACTTTCACAGAATGAATCAAGACCTAATATAGACTTTATAATATTTTATATTCTTAATTTCACTTTTCAGCACGATGTGTCATATTTATGACAACTGAGAGTCATGAATTGTATTTGGGAAGTGGTGCCAGTGGTGAGTCATCACCAGGCATGGAAATAGGTTGTGGCCTAGAAATGGGGCACTTGCATCCTGTTACGCTTCCTGTGCCCCTCTAGAGAGGCAGTGAGCAAGGGGTTTGAAATTATGTTGAAAATTGGCATAGAATATGAAAAAGTCAGCTGTGCTGTGTGTGGGGGATGAGTTATGATATCATATAGAAGGATCATGAAATTGTGCTTTCTTTCTTCAAGTAATTTAACTTGGACACACACATTTGGAAAGTTTAGTGAAATAAAAATCTATTGAAGTGTTGTTTTGTGCTTTTTTAAGCAGTACAGTGAGAAGTTGAACATCATTTCCCAGACAGAGCAAGATGATATAAAGAGGCCTGGAAGAGGGGGTCAGATGATCAGCATTTGCTAGGGTTCCAAACTTTAATATCCCCCAAGTTTCATGTGATAAAGATGTAGTCTTCAGGATGGTATTCTTGGGAGATGGTAGAACCGTTTAGGAACTGGGACCTTGAGAGATGTGCTTAGAGAACATGCCCTTGAGGGGGATTGTGGTACCTCTGCCTCTTCTCTTTCCCTTTGAATATCTGACCATGAACTGAACAGTCTGCTCCAACAAATGCAGCCCATTATCATCCAACATACACAACAAGGGCCAAAAGCATTTGGGCTAGAACCTCCAAACCTGTAAGTCAAAATATATCAAAATATATTCTTTTTATACATTAATTATTTCAGATATTTTGTTAGAGTGATGGGAAGCTGACTAATACAGGGCTTTAAACCCAGCCATAAAACATCCTCCTTAGTGATCTTTGAGAAAATACTTGACCACATGATACTATATATTCTTTCTATATTGAAAGAAATTGAGAAGTCTTGTCTACCATGCAGGCCCTTTTGAGGGTCAGGTGGGATGCTCTGCTTAAAATTAAGGTCCTACATAAACATTGAAACATAAATCTTTCTTAAAATTTGCATCTCATCAATTTGTATCTTGGGGGATTATTTAGTCCATTTGTGCTGCAAAGAAATGCAAATTAAATTAATTAATTCCGAGTGAAGCTATCTTCACATGCTTTACCAGCATACACACCCTTTGCATCTAAGAAAGCATGTCTCCATAATGATTGTTGTTGAAACAAAGGGATTTTCAACTCATGGAATTCCAATCACATTAGACAAGCATGTCCTCCAAAATATTGTTGTTGTTAATCAGAACTTAGAAAAATATATTAAATGTAAAGTTTTGAAATGAAAGAAAAAAATGTATTTGTATTCTGGTAGGCTTGTGCTTATGTCTGAATGTGAGCAGATAGTTGTATAAAATATTATTTAAAGTTCATGAGTGTAATTGTAGTCTTCACATGATTCCTCATTTTGCCAGTTTCCTTGAAGATTAGATGTAAAAAATGCATTAGAAATATTGAAATATTTTTGCTGTTCTATCCAGAAAGCATTGTAGAAGATAAAACTAAAAAAAAAAAAACAACCAAAACTGTTTTCAGACTTAGCTGACGATTTACTACATGAAGAAGTAGAGATGATTGGAAATGATTTTAAGACCTATCATAAGAAATTCATTACTGAGCTTCTGAATATCTAATATATAATTATCTGGCAAGTACTAGGTATGCACAATCTCTCTCACCCAGACACACACACACACACACACACACACACGTGTGTGTATGTACACAGATATATACACATATACATTATATACTTATTATTTTTTTAAATCTTTCAATTATCGATTTGCCTTAGGAAATGTTATTCTCTACTAAGTATTATTCAATAGAATTTTAGCCTTCCAAAATCTTTGTTAGTAGAGTTGAGTATGATTTTCTACAAGTTAATGAGAATGTAATTAGTCTGACTAAATCTAATTTCCAAAGGCAATGACAGATATCTTCAAAATACGTTGTATTTAAGCCTTTGTTATCTCAATAACATATGAATTGAAAGTTCATATAAAATTTGGTGTGAACCATTGTCATGTTGAACAGAAAGGGACATATTACCACCATACAGACTTCCTAAACTATGAACCATTTTAAATATATTTTCTTTATTCCCATAGTGATCCTACCTGATTCTTGAGAAATGCATTCCAAGAACCCCATTTTCATCGATAGCATTGAGATCTATATATAGTATGTGTTTTCCAACACCCAGGCTTCTGGTGGGTATTATATATATACCATGGACACTCTGGACAAATTGATAATTCACATCCAGAACAGAAAGGAGTTGAGTAGAGAGAGATTTTGTTACTCTAGTCAGAGTAACGTTCAATTTAAAACTCATCAATTGTTTATTCTGGGATTTTTCATTTAATGTTTCAGGCAATGGTTAAATGTGTATAGCTGAAAATGGAGAAAGTGAAATTACACAAAAGACACCATCTCACTGTCTTTTGTGCTGTTGGAATAGGATATCTAAAAATTAACAATTTATAAAATTTTTTTTTTTTTTTTTTAGTTTGGAAGCTCAGTATTCAAGTTTGAAGGACTAGTGGCATTTGATGAGAGCCTTCGTGCTTGGTCATCCCATGACAGAGGCAGAAATGAGGGAAAGACAGAGCAGTCAAAACTTATCCTCTTATCAGGAACCCACTTTGTGATAACTTATCCTCCCCATAATAACACCAATAATCCATTCATGAGGGTAGAGCTTTTGTAATTCAATCAGCTTTTTAAGGTTTCCACTGTTCAGTGCTGTGGCATTTTCAATGCAGGAACTTTGGAGGACACATTCAAACCATTGTATTCCTTCATCTAAGTTAAGCTTATTTTCATGGTTTCATAAATGGACACGCCGTGCCCTCCAAAATTATGTACAAATCAGAGGACTAAAATGTAACTACTATAGAATCATTTAACTTCAAAGTCCACACATCATCATAACATTCCCAAAGGCAGAGACGATCTCTATTCTAAATTAAAGACAGAGGATATAGATACACAGATAAATAAAATATGAACTGCATGCCATATTCACAATTCCGATTGTACAAATCAGACCAGCTGGACATTGATTTTTTTACATACTGAGTTCCAGTACCAAATTTCATGTAAAAAATGGGCTATAAATCAACCAAACCACCTACCTAACAATGTTTGAGTGCCACTTATTTAGCTGTTTCTCCAAAATCCTTTAAATTTCCATGGTTAAATGGACTATAAACATTTTAATAAATATTTTAATAAATATTTTCTTTAAGCAGGCTGATCTTCTGATATTTTTTTGAAGGTAAGCAAAAAATCTATAGCTTAAATAAATATGTACATTAATGAGGATAAAAGATGTGGAAAATTTTACATATATATATATATGTATATATATCCCTGTTGTACATTTGCTTCTACTGCTTTAAAGGAACAGAATATTTTTTTCCATAATCTGATAATAAAGAATATATCAGAGATTAAGTTATAAGAAGATGTAAAAATACACAGGGATATGTGTTTTTACTTGATTACTTACCTAATACTAAGTTATTATTTGTTCATACTGTACCTTTCTCATTATGCTGAAAAGAACGATCATGCTTTAGACTAGTCTGTCATTTAAGAGTTTTATCTTATTTTTCTCCTTCATACTATAATTTTCATCCAAATAAAATGTTTTCTACTCCAAGCTGGTTTGGTCCAGTGGAAATACAGATTTATAAATTTAAATGTATGTTACTTTCAGATAATCAGATAGTCTTACCATTCTATGCATCTCACTGTTTATAGTAGCATAAAATGACATGATGTGATGCTTAAGATTATATTAAACATATATATATTAAACATATATATTAAACATATATATATTATATATTAAACATATATATTAAACATATATATATTATATATTAAACATATATATATTAAACATATATATATATATATATATTCTTTCTGGTACCAGGGATTGAACTCAAGGGCACTCGACCACTGAGCTACATCCCCAGCCCTATTTTGTATTTTATTTAGAGACAAGGTCTCACTGAGTTGCTTAGTACCTCATTTTTGCTGAAGCTAACTTTGAATTCACGATTTTCTTCTCTCAGCTTCCTCAGCCACTGGAATTATAGGCGTGCTAATTATAGGCTGGTTAATCATAATTTTTATATTAAAAGAATGTGATTCAATAGCAATCACATACACTTTCTTTTTGTACTGGCACTAACAGAAAGATTAGTGCCTTTACCTAAAATAATAGCAGCCATTGTGAAGGTGGTGGCAGAGGTCATCATTAGGGCTATGAACTAAAATACACTCAAGGCAACTGCCTAATAGCATCTAGCATCTCCTCTATGTCAGGTACCATAGAGGTTGCTGAGGATGTGATTATTAATTTTCAATGCCAATCCCCATGGAATTTCAGTGTCATTTTGGTTATGAGGACAGCTAAATAAAGCGTAGACTGAAATGTGTAATGTAACATAATCATGAAGAAAATATCATGGAAACTCAATAGCTTCAGGGAAGATTTCAAAGCACAAGGAACACAAATTAAGTTACCTCAAAATAGAAGAACTAAGCTGATGATGGACGTATATGAGCAGAGAATCATAGTTCAGAGGTATCCAGGTGTGGAAAAGTAAGGGGACAAGGGGAAGCTAGGTAAGATCCAGGGTTGCTTCAGCATGGATGGAACACAGGGTCCTAGGGAAGACAGAAATCAATGATCCTAGAGTGGCAGACAGCCCCTTGCATTCCATAGGCTTTTATTTTAAGACAAATATATGAAACATATTTTACATTGTGTGATTCTTAGGATGATTTTAATCAAGAGAACAATACTCATATCAGATATTTTAAAATAATAGAGAATTATTCTCTTTTACTGACAATATCACAGATAATTTCTTTTTTCACTATCTTCATTTCTGAATATGACTACATTTGAATGATTTTAAGGAAACCTGATATTTGTTGTGGCAGAAAGTGAGAGATAATTGAAACAGTGATTTCAAATCTCAATACTTGGAATATATGGATTCTGTTTAAGAGACATCAAGCAAATTTCACTTCTCATGAAATATAAGATCATATTTGTTCATTTTAAAGAATGGTAAATGGTTATAAATATCCTGTTAACATCTATTAGTTTTCCATGGTAGTAAAACTAATGTGATCAGAATTAAATTCACGTGTTTTCATCAGTGAAATCTGTACTGTTTCTGGTTTCTTTTATGTGTTTGAACATCTCTGTGCATTGGCTTCGGATGACTGTTAAAAGCTTGGATTTTACCAAAGGCAAAATTGTTGGATTGTATTGGTAGAGAATTATCCAATGCCTATAATAATGCAATTTAGTGTTAAATCCACATGCCAAAACAAGCAAATACAAAAACATCAATATAAATGTAAGGTTTTTTGCTTTCCAATACTAAGCTTGGTAAGATTCTTAGGGGATAGATTTAGTGTCAAATGATTATAATACAGGAATAATTCACAGAGAAAGAAAACTAAAATTATGTACTTGTAGCTGCAGAAAATAGTATTACACAGATTAAAGGAGTTTGAGATCCCTGCTTTGTCATGTTTTGAGATCCCTTGATCCCTGCACTGTGATTATTTTCAATTATTATTACTCATTTAGTTATTCATTAATTATTTTATAAACATATAATACATCAAGTATTATGTGTTAAATACTTTCTTGGGTATTAAGTTTGATAAGGTCTGATTAGTCAAACAGAAGAAAACCACTGCTTAAAAAACTCAGTGAATATTTCAAAATTGCTAAAAGTAAGGCCTAGAAGAAGACCTGTCATGTTGACTCTAAAAGTTTTAATTAAAAAAAACAGTATGATGAAATGTAAGAAAACAAACTTTAAAGGTGAGTCGCATATTTGAAGCATTAAAGGCAACAAGATTTGGAAAGAGATGGCTTCACTGGCTTGGGCTTCCTGTATGAATCATTGGCATGCTGACTACTTTTCCCAAGATCCTAAAGGTTAAGAGATATCCAACATGTGAAAGAATCTATCCAAAAATTCAAGCGAACCTCTAGAACCTGGAGCAAATGAGAAGTATCATTATCGTGGCTGTAATCCATTTAATTCATCCTTTTTGTAAACACCAAGTGACGGTATCTTTCTAAAATTCAAATATGCAATTCTTCTACTTAGCTTCTTTCTAAAGCTTCCCCTTATGTTCAAAATCAAGCTAATACCTTATTGTGGCTTAAAAATATTTTTTATTGAATTGAGACTTTTCTTTCCAGCCATGACTCCTATAGCCTCCCATATCTTACCACCTTTCAGTTCTCTAAAATTCTCCATGTTTCTTTTTACAGACTTTACTTCATCCTCATATCCCTGCTGAAGATACCCTTTGCCTTGCTCATTCCTAATCTAAATATCAGCTTTGAAGGCTTTGCTATAAGATGCCATTGTGCATTCACCCCTGTGCTAGTATTCATGGATCATTATCAATTAATGGATACTTGTCTGTGTACCTCATTGTTTTGTAAATTTCACAAGGATTGGCATGAGTCTTTTTAAAAAAGTTATATCAAAAATACATTAAACACAGTGAAAGCATCTAATAAGAATTTATTGAATAAGTGGATGGAAGAATTAATGAATCTAGGAATAAGTTTGAGCTTAGTGCACACGTCTTGATAGGAATTGGAATTAAGAGGGAAGTGAAAAGAGACCAAGAATCCCTTCCTTGAGGGTATTATTGAAACCATTTCACTATTGTTTATCAAATTTCTTCCTATAAAAATATAAGCTAAACTATCAAGGCACTTCCAGTGACCTTCTTTGTTCCAGGGGATAGTAAGACTTTTCCAATGACCAGGGGGTTATGAATAATCACCTAAAAAAATGGCATATTGAAAAATTCACATTGAAAATTTTTCTAAAGTATATTCATGTGTTCCCTTAAAGAAAAACAGACATGTGAGTTAAGGGTAAGGGAAATGCAAAGATGAAGGTGATTCTATTTTCCTTTATTTCATTCATTATATTTTCAGCTTCTAGGAAGTCTCATAAATAATAATATCACTATTTTAAAAGTAAATTTTACAACTTTGGTCAACAGAGCATGGTAGCAAGTATATGTTAATCTTTCCTTCATGATTGGTAAACCTTTGAACAAGTTTCAGCAGAATCTCATAAGTCTGTGTGTGTGTGTGTGTGTGTGTGTGTGTGTGTTAATATTTCCACCAATGTAAGAGAAATATATTATATATCCTGGTGTGCCTGCGAAGGTTTGGCTTGACCTACAATTTGACTGATAGGAATTTTATTTTGCCATGGGTTATGTGACTTTTGGCAGAACTTCGGTGATCTCTTTCACTCAGTCATTTATTCATGGATGAAGGACTTGACCTAGGTGATCTCCTAAATTGCTTCATGGTATCTCATCCAATTCTTTTGATATAAGAATTTTGCATACAATGTTTGCATTTTCATTATCACATACATTATTCCTTTCTGAAAAAGAATTCATCTCCTCTCTATTTATTGATTAGCTTATTCATTTATTTATACATTCACTATGCTGCTGGCAAACAGTGTTACAGGTGGTAGCAGCAGGGATAGCACTACTCTACGTCCCACAACTCTCTCCACTAGTATCACTGGAGCCTATAATGAACACCAGCTATTGTATAGATATCGTGTTTTAAGTTATCAGCAAATGACTAACACACTGAGCAGGAATGGTATTTATCAACATTCAGAACTCGTATTTTTTTTTTTTTTTTTTTTTTTTTTTTTTTTTTTTTTTTTTTTTTTTTTTTTTTTT